>JAGDQP010009172.1:0-60293 GCA_022664845.1 Lepisma saccharinum
AGAATACCAATAATGTTACCTATTCAACACCAAACAATAATGATACTTACCACCAGATCATTGAAATTATTCACATATTTCTCTATAAGTAAACGAATAATATTTGTTAATGTGCTTTAGCACGTGGCAGTTCACAAAATCCCTTGTCTTGTCGCCACATCCCGTGAATTCCTTTTGACACAACGTTTTCATGTCTGTAAGCAATTAGTTTATAAGATTAAATACATATAATGTTACCAACTCATGCACTATTTTAAAGCAAAATACTGTCCAAATAACAACAAAATAATCGTTTAATACTTATAATTATTTTTAATATTTTCTCTAAGTCATACTTATACCTTTAATACTCGTATATTTGATAATCTACTGCTTGTTTCTGTCTCTAAGTTGAAACTCTACGGATAGGAGACTATGAATTTAAAGGATAAGATGTTTATGCTGAACTTCAACGAACGTCAACCAACAGAATATTTATTGAATCAGTTATTACTTTCCCCATATTCAACATCAGTATATTTCCCGAAACTATACTGCATTTATTCGTAATAAAATCTTAACTATAGTAAAATAATTATATTTGGCCTAGAATGAGCTATAGATTAATGATGAAATAAATAACATGGTTTGGTCCGTAAAATTTACAAATTAAATGTGCCAACAATTTCTGAGAATTAAACTGTAAAATGATTTAACAAGACTGAAATTACTGTGCTTGACGAAAACTTATATCGTGAAGCTTAACACAACGCTTGATGCATATTAGTATTTCTTTAAAATCTAGAACTATCTAAGTACAGACGAAAAAAACTAAAATTGTCGCCTTAGGGTTATACGCAATGGTAAATGTTGTGGGTTCTTTGAATTTACAGTTAATATAACACATGTTGTGCTTAACAATATTAATCGAAGCTCTACCATTTTATACCACCTTGTATGGAATCTGCATTATAAATATGAAAATCGAACATATAATCTAGCTTCTATCTAGAGACAGAAGCTAACTAATTCAACCACTGTCTGGATGTCCTTCAATATTATCCGAAGAAGATGAAGACCAAGCCATACGAAATTCCACGAATCCAACCGTAGAGTATGTTCAGGTACACAAGACAATACTTGAAAGACGGATTTAATCGCTTGAATTTTACCAGAAAGCTCGATCGTTGGGTTCCACATTAGGTGGGTACAACTCAATTGGAGGTGCGCATTGCGGTATGTATTCCCTTGCTTTCTCAATTCATAATAAATGACCGGTCCATGACACGCGGTAACGCGGGTGGTGCCTTCTGAGCTACCTCCATCACCGTGGAAACCACAGTTTGACTCTAAGCATGGCTTAATTTAATGGACAATGTTGTGCCAGAACCTAATGAAACAATTAATGCCAATTTCTACTGTGAAACGTTGGTGACGTCAACTGCTAAGGAGCTATTATCTGTCATGATAACGCTATCAACCGTAAAAAATGATGTAAGTTTACCCCACTTTCCCTATTCATCTGACTTGGACTCTATAGGTTACCATCTGTTTAGGATAATGAAGAACTTATTTGCTCCAAAACTTGATGTGGAGGAGAGTTCTTCGACTCCAAATCTCAGAACATTTGTCAGCATGGGATTCAATCAAAAATGAACTTCATGGCGTTTCTATGAATGAACTTATTGACATGTATCTTACAAGTACTTGAAGGATTTACATGTCCATCTTTCGAGGCCAGTTGCACAGAACATTGCGAAATAAGGCAAATGCCTACCAAATGAATGTAATCGAAAGGGAAAAGGCACTTGGGAAGTTGTTCGATGCAAAAAATTATGCAATGCTTCATTTTAAAGCGTTCCAAAGAAAATTAGTAAGGCAGAAAATAACAGTTACAGAGTATTACGAAACTAGGTTTTGCGAAAATAGGGAGTTGGATAAATTTACTACAATATATAACGTACTTAATAAGGCCAATACCGTTATGAACTATTTTCTGGTTCAACTCATGAATGTTGTTTGAAGAATTGTTGTCATTGTTCCGTAAAATATGTCTTTTCAGAATATTCGTGAAGGATACACCGGGCAAGTATGGCATGTGCTTATATATGACATATGCTAAAAGCAATTAAAGCAATGCATATTTTCCCGTTAATACATATGTATTGTTGCTGAACAATGGAACGAAAACAATATTCATTGCTGCGTTTTTAACGTGGTTGGTCCATCCTCTAAATAATACTGAACGATAGTAAGTAAAAGGATTAACATATATCTGTCGATTTACCAGAGGACTCTGGGTCAGCCACAAACTTTTGTAGGAGGTTCAAATATAAATAAAACTCATATCTTTTAGAAACTAGAAGAAGGTTTTGGTTAAAACTATTTTCAGAAGAAATTGCATTATTTTATTAGAATAAAAGCTTTGTTTAAACGAATTGTTTCAAACATCCTTTGGATAAAACGAAAAGTAATTTCTATTATTAAGTATCCATGATGTTCATTATGCAATTGGCTCATAATGTAATCGAAACAATAAATTAGTAATAAACCTGTACTAGAACAATAAGAAAGCCGGAGTGTATTTAGTAGATCAAAAAGCAAGCAAAAATTTAACTATCAAAGGTAATAGAAGGTTGCTACTTTCTGTTATCTACACCCTTACAGACATTATTCCTCAAAATTGCTATTAAAATTTTGTATAAAGATAAAATGAATCTTATTGACTTTGACACCAATATACAGAAGATGAATCAGCTATGACTATATCTGTGATAACTGAGGATACAGCTTTGGAAGAATGGACAACTACTTCTAGAGGACTTCAGATCTTTTTATTACAATTATGATGACGATTCGCGAAATGGAAAATCTGCCAGTCATTTTATGCAAAACAAATCATTTGTTACTGTTTTTCATTTCTGTGTAAATTCAGACCATTGCGTGATACAAACTACTATTGAGTGACACTATACATGAATAAAGTTATATTTAAAGTCATTGACTTAATTCTCACCAGTATAAGTTATCATATTATGACTCTTCAGTCAAATAATCAGCAAAGTAAGTTTTATTTACTAGTTACCTATAGAGCTTAGCTTTATATGACTAAATGATTCCATTATCTTGAGTTTATTAGGTATTTAATGTACAAGTTTCTACACTATTGTAAACACGTAATCACTGTGTTGTCGGACATAAAAAATATAAGATCATTTTGTTTGTAAGATTAGATGCTTATAAATATGGAACCATAAATCGCTTAGAATTGTTTGAGATCAAAACCCATCTATTCTTGATGATCATATTACAATGTAAAAATTTGAAAACAATCTTATTGAGTACGAAAAGTATTTACACTAACATGATATGCACCTATAAATATTGTTCCAAAGTTAGCTCAAGAAATAAGAAGTTAAAGTTTGGTAAGTAAAATAAAGTGATGCGCGCCCGCAAATTCCTTAGAAAAATGTAAATATAGCCATGGGACTTTTGCCTAAAAATATGTAAATGATCAAGTTTTTTTCATTACTACATGGCATATTAATAAGTTTATAAGTATTACCCTTGTTATTAGCACACTCGCGCTTTTCCTCTCTGGCACTGTAACGAGGAGACACACAAGTCTGTTTGCGCTGTTTACAACGCTTACATGGCCGTCTTAGATAAACTAGAAAAAAAAACATAATGCATCAAAATTAATAATTATTTTCTTCTAATAAAAAATTATAGCCTCAGACGGTTAAACAATGTTTGAAACGAATCAGTACATATTACATTAGACTACGAGCATTCCTCTCTTACGAAGGGATAAGAAAATCAGATATGTTTATTTTATATTTTAAATGTATATTTGAAAAGTGTAATCTTCGCACAATTTCGCTATTTTTAGTTTTGCAGTGGTTTAGAAATTACAGTGGTAGCTGCACATATCGGCATTAAAATCGATAATATCAATGACCTTGAGTTGTATGGTAACATGAAAAATTTAAACAGGAACTCAATCAGGAGTTCATCGTTAAAGACACTAGCTTATTTATAAGGACAAATTTCCGTCAAGTGCAAAAAAAAATATTGATTTGGGAAAACTAAATCTGTATGTGCCTGGTGGGAACTTGGTATACTATGATAATATTTAAAACTGGTAGGTGAACAACGAATATACAGACAATTACTTAACGTACAGTCAGTTTATGATTAGTATCACATTGAAAAATCACTGTTATAAAGTATAAAAGAGTATAATTGATATTTTATACAATCGGTATTATGCTAGACCAGAAACATATTTGAATGAAAATAGAAGGACATAAATAGCAAATAAAACGAAATGAATCTGATTCTGCACTTTTTAAGATGATATCAGTCCCCAACTTTTATTGACTTATAACATATAAACATATTGCAATAGCGATACAATCTTATAATTTGGAATCACTTTTCCAACATCCATCATAGTAAATGGAATAGAATTCTTCTCACATAATTAGTTTCCACTATAAAACAATTTTCTCAATTTCCCCAAAACAACTTGTACTCCTCGACAGACGAACTTTTAAAAATATACGATTCATTTAATCTTTTACTGCAACTTCATGAATGATCACATACTTAAATAGTTCCGAGATGAAATAAATTAAGATAGAATCCACAATTCTAATATGACGTTCAAATAAGTATATTTCTGTTAAATATGAGGTACAGCGTATTGAATTTTGAAAATAAAACTATTGGAAGGGGTGAATATCCAAAATTAGTCTACACATACTAAGAGAAATTGAAGGACAATCCAAGTGTATCGTTAAATTATATATTACTTACTTAAAAACTTAACTTACATAGATTTGTATCTGGATATTCCCGCTTCATAGTGCGGATATAAGTACAACCGTAACGAATAAGATAAGGCTTCTCCACATTGAAGCTCCCTCTGTAAATGAGCTCCCTTAGACACACCTTTCTGTCTTTACAACTTATATCACAAACTGTCTTCAGTGCTACAATGTATTAAGAAACAAAAATTATTTCCATGTCTAGTAAAATAGTATTGTATACAAACTATTTAGGAATAAACTAAAATGCCACACACAAAGAGGAACATCACCTTTAACGATAGAAGATATGAAGAGGAATGTTGTGGTCAGATAATGTACTTTTACAACTTGAAGCATTTAAGACAGATGCGCAAAAAGTACTTCGATGTAATATTTCTTGTGTAAGGGGGTTTATTTACGAAAAAAGTTCTGTGATGTGTCCTAGATATGTATTTGCACTTAGATCGAGCATATTGCAAGAGGTGACCATGATATTCAGAAATTTCTGAGGTATACATTAGAATATTTGAATACATTAAAATTGTACTTTACATTGGCTATTATGCATTGACTACTCCTAAGATAAATCTTATGAGCTGACGTATATTTACTAGATAAAACCTTTATGTTTATGTAGAAAAAAACATATGTAATAAAGTTGTGAATTTAATAATGTTTCGATTAAGCTTTATCTTTTAATTTCATGAAATAAGAGTAAATACTCTTATACTAAATCAGTGGTTGAATTTTTGCTACGGACTGGCAAATATTCTCCATGTTAGACATTTGAATGCATAAATCCTGAGCTGCATTTTCAAATTTATTCGAAATTTTCTTTTTCTGTATACTCTTGATATCTGTTCAAATATATGGAACACATATCTTCCGGAAGTCTTCAAGAATAGGCCTACGTCGGTACCTAGAAGACGTTCCAGGAATTACATAATATATTGTCAATGACATGTTGTAGGTTATTGACTTAAACATCCTGCCAATGAAAAAATTATAACTAAAAACAGGTATTGACACTACATCACATACGAGCTTATGTTTAACACGGAACATGTTGTGTAGCAATACTTTGACCTACGACGGCATACAGGGACGAATTGCGTGTCAGTGAGTACTGTCTTTTAGATACATATAATCTAATGCGAATGGTTGCTAAATATGTCAGCCTCCTTTTCGAATCAAATAGTATATACTTAACGGTAGTGAAATATCGCCGAAACACTATTGCAATAACTTCAACGTATGATAATTTATTTCCAGAGGGTTTACTACCATATAATTTACTTTGACTAAATATGATTAGTTCCTTATACGAATTATACCTGACATTTCAACCATATGAAAGATACAGATGTGAAATAAGCATTATTTAAACATTGTGGAAACGTGGTATTGCTGTCTAAAGGTAATTTGCATGTAACAAGTAGTAAAGATGACCAATAAACTAAGTTAGTAGTTATTGACAAGTGAGGATACCGAGAAAAATGAAAAACCGTAAAGAGTATAACTTTATTTTCCTTTCACCCGGAAAACTAGGATTTTGGATTATGTTGTTTTTCCTCTGTACCCTTTCTTTACTGAATATAAAGTCAGCGATAAAAATTAATAATAGAAAACCAAGATTTTATTACCTACGCATTTAAGTTAATTTTACTTCTTCTTGCGTCTGCAATGTACACTGATTACTGTCTGTAGTGACCCCTAATGTAGTGACTTGATAATGGGATTCGTAAACGTTTTACGTATTTTCACAAATTCTCTCCTTTGCCGTAAATATATTCGATTAAATATATTTATACCAATTAGCATTTGCCAGAGAAATATGCTAATGGATAGTCACCAACTTTATTACAATTGATTAGAAATTAGTATTCCATTGGACAGCCACCTAAAATAACCTATAACAATAAACTTAGTTGTTTAAGAAGGTGAAATAATATCTAAAAAAATACAAGTACAGGGCAAAATAATACATTTGCACAATACTGTTACTTTGCAATGGACTCCTTTCCTCTTAACATTTTCTCATGGGTTCCGTTCCTTTCAATCATAAATAACGTAGAATTAATTTCTAATAATTCTACGCACGCTGATTAGGATGAATATAAAGATTTTTGGCTTTACTTTTAGCATATTTAATGCTCATACTCTAATTTTTTGCACGTATATTTGAAACTCAAATACGAGAGTATGCTGAAAAGTAATACCTCCTAACATATCGCTGTGACGTAAACAAATACGTGCTCTAGAGTACCGTTTCATTATATTCATGACAAATTTCTATTTCTCTGTTGCGGATTTGAGACTGGTCTCAAACGTGGTGTCATGCAACTTAAATATGTCTAGTGCAGCTGTTAACAGCGGACAGTGATTGAATTTTTAACAGCAGAAGGTATGTTCACCATTAACACGCATCGGGGAATGAATGGTGTTTACAATAATGACTGTGTAGACATCATTACGGTAAGACGTTGGGATCTTTGTGCTAGCACAGAAAACTGAACGGAAACGAACCTTTACTAGTAAGGTAAAAAGAAGTGGAAGACCGAGCAATTGATGAACCACATCCCAACCGTGCTGATGCACTGATTTTGGAGAACCTTCGCATTGCACAGGTAGAGCTTGTTACGAAGTGTGGCATTTCACATTAGATATATCGATGACGTCACTCAGCTATGGCGATCATTTTGATTTTTAATATTTTAATTTCTCGCTTTCTAATTATGGCATGAAGATGGAATAAACAATATATTACTGTATCCGAAAGTAGGAAGTCCGATGGGAATATCAAAAACACTTCACGTCACAAAGTACAAGCCGTCATCTTGAGGAATAATTAAATCTGAATATCTTGGATTGTGGTGGTCGTACCGAGATGAAATATAGAAAGTATTGTTCATAATCTCCCCGGAGACGTTATATACCTGTGTTAATAAGGATAACATGTGGAAAAATATTTATATTTTAATATTTCGGAGCTTATTGATCGTATCAAGATGGAATGAACCATGCCTTGCCTATAATTGCATCCAAAAAACAAAAAACAAATCATAGTCAAAAACAATGTTACGAAACATAGTTCAGGCGACCATTTTGGGAAATAATAGAATTTCAATATATCGCATTCCAATAGTTGTATTCAGATGAAGTATAGTAAACGAATTGTACTTCAATATGCAAACCTTACGTGCTTAAGGAAAATTAAGGCATAATGGGGTAAACCTGTCGTGTAACCCGAAAATGTATTTCAAGGTAGGCAATTTCCTAGGCTTACAGTTTTCATTCGCCCTACGTAGTCTTATCGGCACATGGTATCGGGCAAATTACCTGTCCAATATTGTGCCAGTATCGGCCATACAGATAACAACTTGTCCCAGCACTGGACTGATATTAGCCGAATATCCTGCGCTGCAAGAGATCCTATAAGTTTTCATGTAAACAATTCTCTTTAAAATTATTTTGTGTCTGCGACGACATTCTTACTTTCGGTACTATAAACGTCCCTATCGCACAAACAAAGAAAACGATAAACCCAATATTGTTGATATCGCCAAAAAACACTGGCGTAAGAGGCCCATAGGTCCTCAGCCTGCCCCAACGCCATATGTCCTTGTTTGGTGGAACTACGTCCACCTGCGCGTTCCTAACCACGAACAGGCGTATCAGGGGCTTACCAGACGTCTTTATTCAGGTGATTCCCCAATTTGCCTCACGACGCTAGGCGGACGCCAAAATCCGGGACTCCAGTCGGGAATTGAACCCGGGACCACGCCGACATGAGTCCAAAGCTCTAAGGACTATACTGTGGAGCCCCATCGCCAAAACAACATGTAAGTAACCTTTCTAAAGTACCTGCTTAACCACTTTACCTTCAATCGCATCTTCTTCCTTCTCAAATTCTTCAGACTGTTCGTATGGTTTTTCCTTGGCTTCAAGTTGCTCGTCACCCTATATGAAGAACCAAAATATTTACAAAGAAATTTACTTTCTAGGTTATATTAAACACGTATATTCACTTCTTTTCTATTTTTAATGTTCTGGGACGCTCAGGCGCTTGTCACTTTATATGATCTAAGAAGGGATGAGAGGTCTACTGCTCCCATGCTGACCAGACGGGTTGGGAGAGCAGAGCCAAAGCTCTCACTGTGATCGCCACTGTCTTTTATTCATAGCAGCTCCCCAGTTGTCCTCACGATGCTGGGTCAACACCGAAATTTTTAGCTCCCACCCGGAATCGAACCCGGGACCGCTCGCACTGAAGTCGAGCGCGCTACTGACTAGGCTACGCAAGAGGCTCCAAAGTGATAGGGTCTGGAACGGTGCCCACTGAGCATGGTGATGCAACTGGGGAAATGATGTGAATAAATACAGTAACGATCACAGTTGAGAGTTTCGGATCTCCTCATGTAACATTCAGAGTAATTTGTGAATAATATCTTACTACTACTAAGGAAGAATCCTCCGAGACCCAGAATGCATTGTATAATTATTTTTGGAACAAGCAAGCATTAGAAATTAAACAAGTACGTTGTATGGTCAATGGGTTGAAGGGTGTAAATATCAATATTTTCAGATATTTTGTCGAATTGGAAGTGCTAAAAAAATAAAAATATATTTGTGGGCCTCGGTGTTCTAACCATTGGTAATGATAGGGTAAACCCAAAGGAAACATTCGTAATGTACAATTGATAACTTGGTGCTGTCTTAAACACCCCGTGCATCTCGGATATGTAGTCACATATCACAGAGCACAAAAGACCTTTCTCCTAGTAACGTTACACTATCTACTAATGTTCTATGCAAAAAAGTTTTGAATTGTCCATTATGTTATCATATATTACTAAAATATGAACGCGATTGCCAATTCCATTAACTAAATTATTAAACTAGTTTCCACAAGCAATGGGAACTTCATATATATATATATATAATTTTATTCCGCTTGTATCTAAAGAATATTGTGAGATTTTTAATAATATGACATTGATAAGAGATTAATAAGACATTGATTGGACCTTTATCGAATATTTTGTTATTAATTTCTAGAAAATATTCATTACACTTTGATATACCTATTATCTTTTTATATCATCTGTTTTCTATTTATTGCTTATGTATCAATACACTTGATCAATAGTTACCAAAAGTTTATTGGTCTCAGTTATTTCCTAACAAAGCTTTGCAAAATTTCAAACATTATTCCCCCAAAACACATCGAATTGTCTATACTATATTAAAGACACCACAATTGTTCGACTATTAATAATATTATTCTATTCTCCCTTAAATGATTAAAAATCTAAACAATTTTCAGTTTGCACAAAAAATAACTTACATCGATTTTGTATGTTTTGACGACTTCTTTGTAGGCAGTTACTTTCCCAAAATACTTTCTCTGAACCTCGACATAACACATGGTTTTGCGATCTCCCTCGTATTGGTCCCACGAAGAAAATCGACTTTTGGCACTGACGCACAAGGACAATGTATCTTCAAAATGAACGAAAAAAAAACGTTATTTGAAAAAATACAATTTTTCTACAATAACAGTCAAATATAAGTAGCAAACACCACTTTACACAAAATGTTATGATACCATTCATATTGCCTTGAAATTTATTATGAAGTGTAAACCAATGCTGTCTGTTTCCTTATTATAAACAGGCATAAAATAAGAAAACTTAGCCTTCTGGCAGCTCATGGACATATACCTTAAAATCGTGATTTAAATATTAAAATTTTTAGTACAATTTGTTAGTTGATGGAATAAGTGTAGTGATAACATTAAGTAATATGGTTATAACGATGATGCCAGTGAGGCACAAAGTTAATTCAAATATAGGTGTGCTTCTACGGAACTTTGAATCTAAATGACTAAGGTTGTTTTAACAAATAAAACGTGAATAGTAGAAGACTGGTCTGTGGAATTTACTGGCTCCCTATTCGTTGAAGCACAGTATGTAATACTTGTTAGATAAGCATAAGTAAGTGTTATTCTCATGAGAAATTAGTAAGTAGTAAGAAAGTAGTAATTAACTTACTGAAAAGCAGTAATTGAATCCCAATTTTTAGAACATTAAATATGATAATGATAATGTATTTTAAATGCTATTATATAGATAGATGTAATTAAGATCTCGCTCGGTGCATTATTGTTTGCGGGGTTGATAGGATAGCACTCAGTGAGTAAATAATAAACTTTACCTACCGTCATCATATTTACATTCACCGCTGTTTGGAGCTGCTGGGAAATCTGTGAAACAAACGGATTTACCTGGACACGGAGGACGGCATGGAAAGATAGGCGCATCTACAATGGTTTAAAAAAGAACTTTTAGTATTCAATTATCTTTTAGTTGTATGTAGCAACAATTATAAGTGTAATAAAAGACATACATGTAATAATTAAGTGTAATAAATTGCGAATGTTGTATAACCCTAAGTTATTGAATTTTATAAATACGTGTGGTAGAGAAGTATCGTAAATTAGATATTCATTTTAACATCCCTTGAAGAAACACTCATAACATCTCTCAGGATGTCGACGGTTACGTAGAACAAATAGAAGTAATATAGAATACAAATTGAAATATACATGACGTAAAACCCTATATTTTAATTTTTTTTACAAACAATGCTTGTTCAGTACACAGGACAACACTTATCTTGGGTACGCATGTAACAAAATGAGATTCGTTGTACAAAATGGAAGAATGTGGTTGTAACGTGTTCTTGTTAACATACGGGAAATGTATCGTATGCGGAAACGACTTTTTTGGACTTTAAACGTGATACAAAGCAACCTCGTGGATTCTCAACTTTACCGAAGGTGACCTTTAGAAATACAAGATCAGTGGTTACAAGGTGATATTTTAGCAGTGAATACATATTCCATCAATTGAGGGAGAGTGTACTCTTTTCGGGGTCATGCTAGTAAGGCTTTTATTGCACGAGAACTATACATTCAGTAGAAGAGATCTAAAGACTGTTCATTACGAAGGAGAACACAAACATATCTGTGACCAGCTCGGCGTAAGATAGTGATTGTAATTTCAAGGGAACTGAATTCTTGTCACATTTCTTATCTCCCAGGTTATAGTTCAAAAACAGTGGCGTGTGTTATGGCTGGTAAAACTTGTAAACTTATTTTGTTTAGGCTATTTTAGTAAATTCGACTTCGGCCTGTCACAGTTATGAGTGCGATGCTAGATAAAATCACTGTCTCTGTCGGATTTGAACCCTCGGCCCTCCGAGTCGCTTGCTAAGTGTCACAACACACGCGTCTACCAGGTCGACAGTTATGCCTGCTGTAGACAGGTTATGAGCGACACTGGTAATAGTAAGTAAGAAAAGATCCAGGTTCGACTCTGGTTGCCTCCGGAATATAATAATATTCACTGCAACTGTTCATCATCGACAATGACAGGGATACATTCTGAACAAAAATGTAATCTTGACTCGACTGGTTTCGGTAATAACTCATGGAGCAGTTGGCTTAGCATACATAATATATTGACTGTTTATCTCTCGGAGAAATTGAGAGTCGAGCTATGTCATTGTTCCAAAGTGATCTTACAGGCCTAAGAAACCCGACTATCTACATACGCAAATAAAGAGTATGTCTTAAATAGATAGTAAAACATCCTGACTTCGCCATGAGAAATACGTCTTTCCTACCTCAAAATATTGTTGATAAAGTGATTATTATATTGAACCAAATGAATAGCAAAGATATGTAAAATATTATATCTCTGTTCCAACTACGGAAATAAAAATGTAGGTTTGTTAGTTAACCTTATGTGATTAATTTATATTTTCTAAAGAAACACGGCTTATGCATAATTATTACCTAAACCTAAACAAACTCGAATAACACAATTTAGTTACGGAAGTGCATTGACAGGTTTTCTTTTTTATCAAATTTCTGTAAACATCAGATCGTTATTATTAAGAATAATATACACCCAATTCGTTAATTATCAGGTTTAAGTACATAATTTTAACTGGAGAAAGAAACAGAGAGTTACGAGAAGAAATATATCTTAGAGAGTAAAGACACGAAACTTTTAGTTAGATTTGAAACGATGAAATAGTGAAAGTGAAATATATATAAAAGTGTAAAGGATTCATGACAGACATCAGGCAGAAAACGTTGATTATGGATAGCACCTTATATCTTTATCTATTAAATTTAACACGTTATCTTTTATATAGAAAGAGCCTTATATATTAGTTAAATATGAGATATTACTTTATCAAGAAAGCGATAATGAACTAAAATTAATTTGATCAGCCGTAACAGGTATGTTGTCTTTGAAGTATGGTTATGCGGTATTATTTGAAGTGAATAACATAGTTGCGAAAAGTTTGGCTATACACAGAAGATGTACTACATGTGTCAGGATTTTGTTACCGTACTACAAATTCATTATAACAAAACACTTGTGAATGATTATTTAATCTTTGAGAGTAATATGGTGTAATTTATTAGCGGACGCGTGCATCTGATGTTTTTGTAATAGATGAAATCAAAGATGATAACGATAAACAATGGAACCAGGCAACGTTTGCTACTATTAATACAATCCTCCGTTTTGCATGACAAATTTTGATAATTTATTATATATAATACATATTAATTCACAGCCATATTCAATCTGCTACTGGATGGTCTACTGCTCCCACGCTGACCAGACGTATTGAGAGAAGAGAGCCGAAGCTCTCAACTGTGATTCTCACTTCATTTTATTAACAGAAACTCCCCACCAATTGTCCTCATGTTGCTAGGTAAACACCGGAATTTTGAGCCCCCACTGGTAATCGAACCTGAGAACGCTCGAACTGAAGGGTCAAATATATGTGCACGCTACAAACTAGGCTACGCAGGAGGCTCAAGTAGGATTATGAAACTGGTAATGCGCTCTAAAAAGGGTGATTTACTAATAAAAGCATAAAGTTAGCAACTTTGATTCTTAATGGTGTAGTTATAGTTATTTTCCTTGTTATTCTCGACACTCGTGCCCAACAAACAATCTATGTCTTACCTTTTCTTAACTTGCATACGACCGTAAACAGCGTACGTTATTGTAGAAACTACAGCTATTGCATTTATTTCTCTATTGCTAGCTATTTATGAAGTTTTTTCTTTATTTGTTCTATTCTAATGTTTCCACTTGAGAATATAGATTCGCAACTTTGCATTTCAATGTAATGTTTTCATCGAGAGTGTTTGCATGTTTTTTCTTTAACGTCATGAAATTCTCGAACAGTTTGCTACATTCTCATTCACAAACTTCTTTTGTAGGGACCTCACGGAGAATACAATTTCGCTTCAAGACTAACCAATTGTTAAGTTGCCACAATAAATCACACCACTTCGCTTCTTCCATTCTCTTTTCTTGTCGGACATCCCACTTATCGATATACTTTAAATTTTACTTTCATCTTCTAGCTACGTTTTCTAAGAAAAGGTTTGACACTTCACTCTGCCGCTCTATATAATATTGTCTTTAAGAAAACATACATTTTGTAACTCTAGTACTTGTATTTGCATTTAGCGCTATATCGTTAATATTTCATATATTCCTTTCTCTATCTATAGTTTATCTCCATATCACTCGCGATATACTATTAATGGAGAGGCGGCGCGGGTAACCAATTTCCAGCCATTTTGCTTTCCAGAGCGAAGAAGATGTCACTTCGAAAGGGAGTTACTTAACAAAGAACAAAATAGACAATGGGCTGACAATTGCAGTGTTCAATGTGTCCCTCAGCGCCTTTTTTTTTTATCCAAAATGGCCACATTTAAACGTAGTTAGTACTCATGTTGAAACTTTCTATGTTATCAGCTTTCGTAAGGTAGGAAAGAATTGATACCATTAATTTCCGATTACCAAGAAATGACATAGACAGATCAAATTCGACGTGTTATGGGCGTAGCCTGACACTACTATAGTTATAAATCTATTTAGAAGTTGTGTTTCAGTGAACTCTGAAGATTGAATGACTCTTAAGAATACGTGACTACAATATCTTAGTGTTCCTTTGCCTTTCATTCTCTCATCCTGTTACTTTATACTCAGAATGACAATACAATCGTTTGATCTACATAGTTATAAGTTGCATTTTTTGCTCCTAAATATTTCACATAAATTTCATTTTCTCTTTTGAAATGTATATCAATCTACATACCTTCCTCGCCTTGTTTTATATTTTTGCACCCATAAATAACTCTGAGATTATCAAACGTGTTCTCTTCAGGTAATGGATCAATTTCTCTAACGCAAACTTCCTCTGTCATATTACATTCAACATTACGGCAGGCGTAATAAAGACCTGAACAGGAAAATAATATTGTTTAGAATAACACTACAAACAAAATAGAAAAATGGATACATTAAGCTCTAAAAATCATGTTTTACACTAACATTTACGTATAATTAAATAAGTGCCCCTTTAGCTCACATGGGCAGAAAAAAAGTACTCTTCATGTAATAAACAATTTCCGAAAGGGTACATGTCCAATGACGCAATTTTTTTTAGCAGCCGTAGTACAATTATTTATGTGCGCAGTCCAGCAAAAGTTCTAATTGTATGAAAGTTCTAATGTCGTAACTAGTTAGTGATTTTAGTTCCAATATTATATAAAATTATGAAAATTCAGTCGGTCATTGTTAGAAGGGGATGTGTGCTATTGAAAATACATACCACATATCCTCTTTTAACGATGGTCGATTCAATTATAGTGCTCTCTTTCGCTGAGAAATAAATTTATTTTATGTCTAATGTTAATTTTGAGTCGCTGAGCAATTACTCTTTTGAAAATATGAATTTAGGTTTAAAATATATATCACGGCATGTTACCGTCATGTAATAAATTCCGTAATATACTTTCTAGAAGATCAAAGATTTTGGATTGTACTGTCTAGTGTATATTCAAAAATTAAAAATAAAATTATAATTCTAATATATTCAAAAATTAATAAACAGTGAAACTATCCCAATAAATATAAAAATATTTTTGGGTGTTATCAGTTTCATTTTAAAGCTATAACTGAAGACAGGAATTGAAAAACAACCTCAGTCCAGTTTTATTGCATTCGCATTTATTTTATTTTCGTCGGTATATGTGTATTCCATTTGTATAAATATTACATCCTAATTCCACCACAGAAACCCTTTCTTAATGCAAAATAATTTCCGCTGAATAGGATAAAACATACGAAGACCTTCGAAAAATGTACTCCGGTGGACTTGGGATCTTTTTCAATTCAGTTCTTCAAGTATGGAAACTAGTTTTGGTTATCAATTAGTGAATGTGTTCATACTTGTGCTACGTAACGCGACTAGCATAACGATTTCAACAAGAAATTTGCATTTCTATCTAGAGAATAGAGTAGATTGAAGGAAGATGCCTTTCAGGGGAAGATCGATACAGTGGTGTCATTCCACAATCATAATCCTAGATGAAAAACTTGTATGGTGTGAAACAATTAGTAAGTACGCTCTCTAAAGGGCTGTAGTGGATGTCGCGTAATCTGCCAAGTCCTGAGACGAAGCAAGTCCTTTGAAAAATAGAAATCAACTGTGTTGTCCACTCGCAAAATCAGTTAAACAACATTTTTTTTAGAGAAATCAAATTTGAAATGTTTCAGCGTGCTGTTCAAAGATTTTAGATAGCCATGAGCAAAACATCTAAAATCGCTTAAAAAGCAATGAAAGAATCATGGCCACTAGCAAAATTTGCCAAAATTGCAATGGATACACGTTGAAAACCCGTTAACAACAGTTCACTTGCAAAGACAGCTAAATCGTTTAACAGGTTTTGGAAGTGGACGACTCAACTGTCCTACCCTAAACATAATTGTCCATAGTCAGTAAACAGTTAAGGATGGGACTAAATTTCATGACATAGTAGAAAATGCAGTATAATGCGATAGTTTTGTCTACCAAATACTTCCCTAGACTGCATCATAAAGAAGCTATGTGTGTGGTATGAAATAGGTGTAGTGGCGTATTACCGCGAAGATGAGGATAGATGCTGACTGCCTGAATGTATTACATCAAATAAAACTGTTCTCACTATTTCTTTTTCCTGGTTAGACATTAATTTATTTGAACTATCCTTCTTGAATAGAATGGATTCATACAAGGACATGTGTAATTTGTAGTCTTTGTACGTATTCAATAAAATTTGAACGTCATTTATGGTCTTTAGACAACTACAACTCATTGAAGATTACTGCCGCGGGGATCGAAACCAGGACCTACCGAATACGAAACCAACCCTCTACTATCTGAGCTACGGCCATTCTTACTTGTTTAATGGGATTCATGCTATATGTTAAAGACTTATCTTTTTATATTTCACACACAAAAAAGTTATTTCTGCTTTAAATGGACTATGTTTCATTATTAGGGAAGAGAAAGAAATCTATGCTTTCAAGGATCAAGGTGGACATTTTAACAAATATTTTCTGAAGTGTTGAATATATATCTGATTTTTCTTGTGTTTAAGTCGTATTATAGATAAGGTACACTTGACGTTTCGCATTTTACGTCCACTACTATTGTCATATATAGTAATTAAAATGTATTAAGCATCTTACCCAAATTAATGGGTATTTTACCCTAATGTGGTGGGAAAGATGTCTAATAATGATACTTCAGTTTAATTCCTCATACATCAGTCGTGGATACGTTTTTGGTTGATGCATATCTGTCATCATGAGTACGAATCTTCAAAATACATTTGTGCAAACTTTTACTTAGCTGTTTCTTATCCTTACCCCTCAATAGCTCCGAGACCAAAATATCTGGCTTCTTCTCCAATCAATAAAGTTTATTAAGAATCTACGTTAGGAAATCAAGTTATACTTTCAAAGTTAAGGAGTATTTGTTGGGCTTTGTAATACTACCATAAAATACTAATAACAAAATTCACTTACCACGCATAAAGTTCTCTTGATAGTGATAGTATTTTGCCTGCGGGTATGTGTCATTTACTTCGGGATGCACAAAGCCATAGATGATTTGTATAAAGAGCAACAATGCTAATATAGATCTTCCACCTGTAACGGAAAGTCCAATAACTCATAAATATGGGTATTACTACATGTTGGTAAAAGATGGTATTAGTATAATATTGTCATCCTTCTGGCTGAAGTTACTGAGTAGAAATTTCCTTGTTTACACTTATTTACATTAATTATTCAAGAAATGATGCTTTCAAGGCAGCTAGAACTAAATGATATTGCAATTCGGTTCTATGAACATCCCAGCCGAGGTCAATATCATTTTGATTTTCCTATATATTAAGAATCCTTTTCTTAGCAATTAATGTATATAGCTCAACATAGTGAAACCTCAACTTAGTGACTTCTATCAGAACAACAGCGATATGTTGATATTTGACATGGAAATGATACTTTTGTCTCTAATATTAACATTTTGATTGTGTCATACTTTGGACGTAATCATACTTTATCCTGAAGTATGTTACGAAAACTCAACACCACTGAAACAGTCCAATTGTATTTTACTATCTTTTATTATAATTATTTAACTTATAAGCAACCTTTGAAACCAATTACAAAATACAAATCTTCAAGAGATGGTTCATGTGAACCCTAGCGTCAGTTAACATAGATTTTTCGACTCACCAAACAGTAAAACCAATTAAACTTCTCCTGAGACCAACAATGTCATTACCTACAAAATCAGAATTACAGAAGAAAGTTAGACTTTACTTCATTGGATTACCCACCTGACAGAACAATCCAGAAGAATTAAAGCATAGGCTAAAGAGTGCCTTTGACATAAACCATATTGTTTCATTCATTCGCAATATTTGCTGGTGTTCGGGATGTGACTGTTCGATCCGCCAGAGCCATATGCACAAGCTTTCTGCCTTCGCAACCTGTGGTTTGGCGCGGCCGTTGGGACCTGGCATGTTATTATGTAGTCCCTTCGTAGAGACACCGAGCCCATATGTAGTGCACTGTGAATGCAGTCTGTTAAATACTGGTATCAATGTCGCGGAAGGATAAATCACATCGCGATATGTCACAATAAAATTTAGTGACAAGGTAGCCGCATTCGACGATGAGGCATTTATCGACCATATACTCACACTCACGTCACACAGTCGTCTACTTCTACACTGTGGCTCTCTGACCTACCTCATATTGCTTTTTCTACATGGCGTACCCGGGGCCTCTGTTGTGTCACGAAGTTGTATTGCTGATCAGTTGTTTCTCTTTCCATGCTCTACAGGTTCTGTGTATTAATTCAACGAATCTTTTATGGTGTTGCATTTTTAATGGCGAGCAGTTGAAAATCGGACATATGTGTGACTCGAAATTGTTATATTGTTTACATGGACACATTAAGGTCCAAGGTCTCTTTGTATGAAATGTAACAGTTTTGTGTCATATTTTTTTCAGGGTATACATTAAAGATAATCTCGAATCTTCATTTTAATCGTTAATGTGACCAATATATCTTGGCTTGTGGAGTCGACTAATATCATTATCTCGTTGCGTGTGATAAAATTATTTTAAATAATTTTATTTGGACTAAATTTTTACATTTTTGCTATATATAGCTTTCTTGCTGTGAGTAAATAGGATGCACTTAGTCACAGCAAGAACGTGTAACGTAGACTTTTGTTCCACTGTTTTTATACTGCATTTCGCTCGAGCAATTTCTGAATACCGAGGCTATTTGTTTCAATATGCTCAAAGCAAGTACATATCCATATCAAAGACACACCAGAGACCATTATTTCGTAAATATCTCAATTTTCACAAAGATGCCAAATAAATGTTTGTTTGCGCATACGCCTCATTTAAATTTAATCAGTTTGATGATATTGCTTCGAAACATTATGTTGCTTCTGTCCGTATCGGGAATAGAAGTCGGCACTTCCTAATTTTTGAAACAATGGTTCCACCTAAAGTCACTCTTTCTTCTTTTCATTTGACAATGATAGCTGTTAAAATAAATCATGTTTCCAGTTTCTGAAACACAAGTATGCATTCCGTTAGGTTTTGATATTACTTCACTGAACAAAGTAACCTATGTATGTAGATTTTCGATAAAGACAGAAATCATAATTAGAATGTGGAATGACTTTTCACAATTACTCACTTCTCAACATATTAATTGCCTGTACGTATGTTTCTTCTCATCCAGAATTGAACTAAAATCCAAATGAATGAATCTTCAAAGTGATTTCTTTGTATGTTGACCAATATTCTCATGCAAGAAATACCAGTTTAAAACAATTTTATGAGTTGTTTTTTTCTTATAAACAGTTTTTTATAGTCCAATCCAATCGTTACGGATTACTCACTTAATGTTCTTTCAAGGAATTTGGTGAGTGGCAAGAAAAAGGTTAATGACTATATTATGCTTCCATTTACATTAGAAAGAACCCATTTGTAGTTAATTGTCTGCGGAACAATTAGATATGTAACGAGCAGCAAAACCATGAAGCAAGTGAGACAACTTCAATTTTTTTTTTGAAAAATTATCAAATTTTTGAAAGTATGCCGTTCTACTAAAACGTCAAAACTTACGGAGAAAGAATGGTATACATTAGTTGTTTCGGTATTTAGCATGCATTTTCCATGATTTGGCTGGGAAGGTCTTTATACTTCGAAAGTCTGATTAGGTGAATTTTCTAGTTATTATAATTAGTAATTCACTTTCAGACATCTTGATATTTACTTAATAGTTAAGTTTGTGCGTAAAACATATTTGAGTGATTATTTAAAGTTATATTCTCATGACAATTTGAACCTTAGTAGGGTCTTTTAACGAATATTCATATATATATAATGATTTGGAATCCAAGAAATCTATTTTACGCTAGATGCATGACGTCAATGTTACGAAAAAACAAAAGTTTAGAGCTTGCTTCCAGAGAAACAATCCAGTACTCACCAGGTGGTCGTTGCAGCAGTGTAATTGTCACTCACGTCCACTCAGCCACCCTACTACTAATGCGAGGCACTATTAGCACTACCTAAACTGTTACTTATGCTGAAGAGCTGACACTGCCTTCCTGTCTAACAGCGTTGACATAATAATTCCATATCGAACTTCTGAACCAAAACGTGAGTGGACCCTGGACTAAACTCCTTCATTTCGGTGGGAGGGGATAAACTTCTTAACTTTTTCGACCTGTTTTAGAGTCTTAACGGCTGTGAAGAATCAATTTAGCTTTGCGATGACGGATCTACGGTCTATCATTGTCAATATTTTCATCAGAAGATTTTTAGATGAGGGCAGAGGGCATTGTTTTGAAGACAATGAGAAGCTGCCATATTTAAATTTTGGCAAGTACTACAACTTTTTATCGGTAAGCCACGAATTTCTTGGGGACTCTTTGATAGTGTGGAACTGAAGTTGTTGTGGAACACGTCGGAGCATACAACCGGAAAGAAATTGACGGGAGTGCGCACTTTATAGGAAGGATTTTCGGTTGACACATTCCAGCAGAATACAGCTTGTGGTTTCCATGTATTGAGCTTGTTTTAAAGGTCTATAGAGCATTGAAAGAATATCGACGTGATGCATTCTTGCAATGGTGGGATCACATATTTGTTTGAAATGCTTTCTTATCGTCATTTTCTTCCACTTCACATTAATTTAGTTTAGAATCATTGTTCACATGTACCTAGCTACCTTCCAAATTCATCAAGAATCCTAATAGGGTCCCTAAGTCTTTCCACCGACAATTTCAAGTAGACGGTGCAGAGAAAACTCATTGTAATATGCTGATAAGCACTTCTCGAACAAGATAGTGACTCACAATACGATACTACATAGGTTTATTGCCTCGTCAACCAAATCTACTGAAGTAAGTGATACAATGTTCAACAAACAACTACATAGAATATTCTTGATTGTTGGATGAACTTCCTTAGCATTCCTCTTTTTAGGTATAATGTGATAAATATCCTGTGAACCAGGTTCCTGTGCAATATTCTCATCCAATTTCATGATTCTGTACAGTTTTCCGTCCTTCAACATCTCTTACACATCTGTGTGATTTCTTCTCTCACCAATATATAGCTTGATGAAGCTTTGTAGGTGGTTGCTGGCTTTTTATCTCGCCTCCTTTGTACTATATTTCTTTCTTTAACTTCTTCTTGTCAAAGGAGGGGGGGGGCAACTTCTGGACAAGAAGATGACATCACATTTCTATGGAAGGATATAACTACGGACAAGAGGAAGATAGCTGTTCTTGTCACTTCTGTAAGAATGTTTCCCTTTCTTGAACCCTGAATCAAGAGGTACTTGTTTCCTCTTCTTATGAGTATCAACACCATTAAAAATTCCAAAAAAGAAATTGCACTGCGGAATACATTCAAACCCTCAGAACCGCCATTCCAAAATATATTTTTCTTGGGTACAAGTAATTCAATATCAAACGAAACGCTTCAGTAAAATTCAGGCTTATGAATTATGGCAGTAAGGCTTATGGTATCAACGATTACTAAATAAACAGCTTAAATTGCTGAAGCGTACACGTCAAGAATTGGAATTTTATTTATGGCCTTCAGACATCTAGGCTGAGGCCGGGATAGATGAGGGTAAATGATTCGGAAACATGTCGGCCAGAGCCTATGTTGAAAGTGATATCTCGACAATTACCTGGTGTGACTGAGGAAAAACACTGGAAAGGATGGTCGTCTGCTGGGATCGAACCCACTACCTCCAGAATGCTACACCAACGCTCTACCACTTAGCTAAGGTTGTTCGGTTACACATCAAGAGGTTGAAAATACTTTGTTCACGTCGTTGGTAATATCTTGAGCTGAACATTTTGTTCAGGAAAGTTATATCTAAAAGGGTGCTTTCACATTTATGTGCTCATCATGAATCGCTTAACAACGGGCTTTCATTACTTACATGTTCAACGTGACAGATGTTAAGAAACGTTATTATGCGCTTTGTTACTTTTCTTTACTCCATATGAATGCTTGGCGGATATGTTGCTTCTAGTTTCTTCGCAAGATTTGGGCAGCAGAAAGTTTTATTTCGTTTTTGAAAATAGATCGAAAGGCCCCACCTGTTCATTCATCTAGCTTGAGTTGACAATTACGTTATTTAATAGTTTTACTTAGAGCTATACACTTGCTGCAACACACCAGCTGTAATATTATCATGTCCCTTAGCTTGAGTTGACAATTATGTTATTTAATAGTTTTAGTTAGAACTATACACAGCTGTAATATTATCATCTCTCTTAGCTTGGGTTGACAATTACATTATTTAATAATAAGATTTACTTTGGTCACGGTTCCAAATATTTTCTTTATCAACATTCTTGTCCTTGATATATCTACTCACTTGATTCACAAATTCTCGTACATTTTGAGGACTACTATGATATCCTTGTTTTCCCTTGCTTCAGATTAATTTAGTAGTATGATCCAAGAAATGCGAAATTCAGCATTAAGATTGTTGATAAAGCTGTTTAAAATTTGTCAATTGTCAAAGCCAACCACTTTAGGTGACTCTACTATTTACAATTACAAATGCCAATAGTGACCTGTTTATCCATACTCCATTGTCATTACATATTGTGAAATTACAATACTATTTTACAGTTTTTAGTTTTGAATCTCTATTTCTCACGAAGAGCGCTCTATAGTTTAAAATTAACTTGCCATTTGATTTACTTCTTATGCATTTAGAGTGTCTAATATTCTTTTATATAGGAGCTGAACTCACGACTGTAATTCTCTTCATAAATATTATCCAAAATGACGTCACAAATAAATTATAAAAGTCTGCACCTTGATGCTTTTGATACGATGTGCTCACTTATATTTCTGGATATCAAGAGGAGAAGAGTAGAGGCTTGCCTTGTAATCGAAAGGACCTGGACTCGGTTTCCGGTTCCATCAATCCTGACTGAGATTTTCCTGGTTTCCTTCTGTCGCACCACGCAGATGCAGTGATGGAATCTTCAATAGGTACAGTACCGAATCCTTCCAAAAGGACAAACTTTCTCTTGTCGTTGTTATTTAGTATATCGAGTGTAAAATGGACGGAATTGGGTTGTATATAGAGTTTGGTAAATACATTAAAGATTAAATTAAATGTTGTTTCACCTTCTCTGGTGATGAAGGTCCTGTACTGCAGGAATAACCAGCTTTAGATAAGGGTTTGAGTCTAGTTCTGTACTTTACAATCAGAATACATATTCAGCTTATCTTCATGCATTATTGGTATATTTATTCATTATTAGGTTGTATAATATGTTTCAAAATCTACAATCTCTATTCCTGTTGTTTCCGTATTCGTGACGTAGCAAACTTTGCCTAAAAAATTACTCGCAACTGAACAGTCCAAGTGGCCTTCCATACGAAGTGAAAAATCAAGTCATGCGTGTGAGAAAGGCGTGTTAAAGCGGAATATAATTTAATTTATGTGGCAAACTACGAAACCCATACAATTATATTAAATACAACATGCTGGTTATTGGGAATAAGGTTTTGTGGATATCTTCAGGTTCTTGCTATCAGAAAATGCTGAGCGCAGAAGTCTTGAACAATAAGAGCAATGACTCAAAAAAATATTTAGATATTCCACAACACTTGCACCCGGGGACAGATTGATCATAAGAACTCATACGTATCTTGTTGATATTACCGAAAGCTAAATGGGTACTTACAAGATACTATTTTCAAAATAACTGAAGACGTTCAACAGACAGTGAAATGGAACACTAACAATAAGGCAGAAAAGAATACTAGAGAAAATTACAATAAGTTATTTTGTTAGTTATAGCTGAAACAGTAAAAGGAATATATTATCTGGAAGAGTAAGTTGAAAAGATTTGAATAATGTTGAACGAATTCTTCAACTCAGTATCGCATTACTCCATAATTGAAGGACAAAAATTAATTACGAAACCGTACTAATACAGTAGTTCGGGCGTTCAGTATGTAATTGGAAGCTATATTTCTGCTACAGAAAACACGTACAACCGAAACTTGCTAAGAGGACATCAGCTAAAAACACATTCATAAGGATTTACGTAACGTAAACTATTATTTGAAGAAATCAAAAAAATATCCTTGATTTTTCGTGAAATGGTATATTTTCGTATAATCTGAAGGTAGCCGACAAAGCCAACATTGTCTGGTAAACAAGCAATAATAATTATGTGTGAATTGTAAGCGTCATAAAATGAGTTGCTACGTCCAAATGAATAAAAATCTAGTTGGCTGAAGAACAAAAGCATACCGCTACGAGGAATCCAATGAAATAAACAACAATTAAGAAATCATCTTCGTATCTGTAACATGTAAACAAGTCGCTACGAATTACTGAAAACAGTAGAAATTGATGTCTCCTTAGATCATTAATGTCGTACAATCAATTACTTCATAAGCTTTTTCTAGTTCATTCAGTAACAAATTACTCATAAAATTTACATTTGCAGTAATTTGAGAATGAAAATGTTTGGTTCCTAAATGCAGATCATTCATTAGATACCATATATCTGCTTTAAGAGGACAAACTTCCTAAGGCAATGATTGCGTTACTGAGTGAGTATTATAGGTATCTTTTAACATTATAATTTACGTATCTTTCTTTGACGAATCACTTTCTCAGCGGCCACAGTCATTCTAACCTGCTTTCCAACTGACATCAAGAGAGAAAATATTATGATACAAACTTCTATTGAAAGCATGATTCAGTTCAATAGTTAGGAAACTTGCTGAATTCGTTTAGATCATCTAATCGGCTTACAAACGTCATACATGTTACATTGAAATATTGGTAAAAAAAAAAACCAATCTGCATTTCCTACTTCCATTACCTCATACAGAATTTACTATGGTAATTACTCAAAATGAAATGAAGTGTGTTTTGAAAGAGATGTATGAATTCTCAAAGTATACAGATTTCATCTAAGTCATTAAAACCATGTCAGAAAACATAGATCGAAAGATGTTTGTGAGTCAGAAATGGTATAAAGATTTTAAAAATACGCGTTAACCCTCTAATACCTTGGACATAATACAGTCGTCTGACAGACCAAAATTCTTAGGGGCTGCCGAGCCACTCAGTAGTAGTAGTAGTAGTAGATTATAAGTTTAATGTTACGGATGATTCAAATTTGCAGTAGACCTCTCACTATTCTTTTCAAATGTTTCGAGAAAAGACGTTAAATTATATCGATTTTGACAGATTTATGACAGAGTTTCCGCTTGAATTGTTTTGATAAAACTTGGTGTATGTATTCGTACCCTGATTCTCGTAACGCCTACAAAGTAACTCGACCGTTTAAGGTCGCGTTTTTCTGCTACAGGGCGTTAAAGTTTGGAGCAAGTGGGAGATTGGAGCAAGTAGAAAAATAGTCCGGGCAGACGCTGCAAAGGCTCCAGCAGTTTCGATTCGAACACGCATTTGTTACTCAAAATGTATACATGGACATACCTGACAGTTCTGATAAAGACTGCAAAGCCACAATACCGTGTAACAAATAGTTTGGCAGATATAGGTCAGTACTGTTCTTCACAAATGCAACTTAAGCCTTTCCCAAACTGAGTAAAGCTGAAGGGAGAATCAAAATAGGTACACAAATCTATTTTCAAAATCACACTCCATGGACACGGTATCAAATGCCACTTTATTTTCCACTCTTAAATTTTTAACAATTACGGATAATGACGTACGTAGAGGGGTCGGAAACCCACCCTTGAAATTCAGATTTTTTTTTAGATTCGTATCAATTTTTGAGTGGATTTTTTAAGGTTGCCCTGATGTGTCTTTTGTCCTTGTGCCTATTGTGACTCTTCTCTCTTTTTTTCCTCATTTTGTAGAAAAAACCTCACTTACAGTTGTGAAGACAAATAGAGGCCTATATCTTTCTAACTATTTGTTACACGATATTGTGGATTTCAGTATTTGTCAGCACTGTCAGGTGTTCATTTGTAATGTAGATATTTTGACTAGTAAAAGCAGTTTAAACCGAAACTGCCGGAGCCGTTGCAGCGGCTGTTGTCTTCCACTTGCTCCAAACTTTAACGCCCGGTAGCGGACAAACGCAGCTTACACGGTCGAGCTTTACAGGTATTATCAGAATCAGAGTACGAATACACATACGAAGTCTTATCAAAATTTCGTGTTTGAACCCAAACCCTTCCCTTGCTAGTGATGTAGTTAGATACAAAAGTATACAGAAGAGATTACAGAGCACATTCAGTTAATGTACCTTTAGGATGGGCAAACCACTTACATAAGTTACAATGTGCCCTAAATTTATGAGTAAAGCGAGGAAAGTTACATTGAAATAGTATTATCTTATAAACTGCGACGAAAATTTTAGTTTCTGTTCTTGTTTGAAAGCATGGTTGCTTCAAGTAAAAGAATAAAAAAAATGATTAAGGTACGACATACAAAATAAAAATATTACAGTTAATTTACTTCTGTATTTTTAAGCGAAGATCTTTTAAAACATGTTAATGGAATCATGTAATTCTGTATTTGAAACATGTCTAATTAAACATTGCTCATTTCTGAAGAATATGATAAGAGAGGGACTGTAAAATTTGACCATGAAGTGAAGTCGAGGCTCTAAAACCTAAAGTTGACCAGAAAGCTGAATTTCATGATAAAAGCAAGCGCTTTTCCACAGAGACGTCTTGGACCATTGGAATCGATTTGGCCAATAACACCCAACATTTTAACCCTTAATATTCAAGACGGCGGCCAATATAACCAATTTTGCATTTGTTGATCGATTTTAATATTTAATGATTTCTTTCCATTTGTTTTGTTGTTTTAAGTCCCTCGCAGTTGATTTGAATCGAAGAGCCTAAAATTTCAAACTTTCAGATTTAAGTTGGTCACCATGTTATACAAAATGGCAGTCAATATCATGTGTATTATATTTATAAATCATTTTTATTTATTTGAATGATGTTTTACATATGATTTTCGGTTGTTGGTGGGTCGCATTTTCATATGAGATTCGTAACTTCCGATACGTAAATTCATAATGGCAAATATATGAAAAGAAATATATCTTAACGGTGTATACATTGAATGGCGACTTACTTGAATCATAAAACATAATACGTTGGCCATATTGTCTATTCGACAACGCATACATCTAAGAGAGTGTCATCATTTCATATACGAGCCACTTTCAAGTTAGACTTTGGGAAGTCGAGACCACTGGAATCCACTTTTAATCTCCCAGAATCTAACAATATGACGATCCAGAGTCTTAAGTGGTGTCGAGATTTAATGCATTCCGCCCATACCTTGCTTGCCTTACAAGCTGCTTGAAAATACTGATACATGGAGAAAATTAATTTAATTTCATTTGCGAATAAGTGTTTTCTTATCTCGTTTACCGAGAGACATGAAACCCACTCAACTAGGCCACAACTACCAATCCTTATACCCATTAACCACCTGTTTACATAATCACTATATCCATGTCATATATCATTGTTTATCACATACGTAAAGCAACACGAAACATATGCAAATGGTGTGGAATGGTTGGTGAACTGTCGGGTCGAAGTTCAGAAGATGGCTGTGCCAAGTGATAGGACATTGCATCCTTTCTTGGCAGCAAAATACTAAAATATTTTTCATTTCAGGATGGCGATGGCTGAATTCAGCTGAGATGGCGCACACTTCGTTCACCAGACATCAGAACAATCTCTATGAGTTTACCTTTCGTGAGGACCATCTTCAATTAGTGAACCTTAAACAAACAATAACAGAAAAACATTACTCATCTCACAAACCGTTAGAGAGTGACAACAGCTAACTAGGCTTATGAATTACTGACGAAATTTTAGTACTAGTTGATATGTAACACACGTCCCTTCCTATTTAAAATTTTCAAGTTGAATCCAAGATATCGAATTTCAAAATGGCGGCCGGCAATGTGGTATACTCCAGGCCATTTTCCGCTTCGCCTATAACATGTTTAGGGACATTTCGTTCCTGTCTGTCTCGTATTTTTATTATATTCGACTGTTTAACAAGACTCTACAGTATTTTTCATATTTTTATGAGTCTAACACAAAGTTGTGACAGCTAATATTTTAACTGTTAAAATAAGCATGCTATGTCCTATCATTTGACATATTCATCATCTCGATATCGACTGAACAGTTCACCAACTTCCCTTATGAGAGTTGCTTGGTAAACGAAACATATATTCGCAGTTAAAAATAAATTGACTGTCTTCTTGCTACCAACCAGTGCAGAGTTGTATCAGCATGTTCTTCGAGTAGCATAAGAGGGAGATCATGTAGGGAGAACGAGTGAAATCTCGATACTACTCCTGACTATCCATCGATATGATGTTGAAGTGTGAGGGATAAAAAGTGTATCCTAGAGCGCACTCAACTTTCTGCAGTATGGAAAGAACTCTCTGTTCATTAAATTTGCAAGTATAAGAAAGGATGTGACTTGGAGGTACTTATCCCCGAGTAAGACTTCTATGCACACCGTCGTGAGAAGACTGTAAAACTTTATGCACTAACAGAGTTCGACATATATCTTTGATGATAAGATGTGAAATAACTTTATATTTATTTACATGTACGTTGGGTATAAAATATGGCCATGTGCCCATTATTTCGTATTATATTTCCAACTAGTTTTTTTTAACTTAATTGACATTGAAGTAAGATTAATTTCTTCCACAATTATTCCTACCCTATCCATAGAATAAGGAATAAATATAAATAGTGCGTAGGTATATTGTTCACAGTCATTCATATTCCTAGTCCTACAAGACAAAGCGGGCAAAGGACTATAATCATCTATAAGCAAGTCCTCATTCCGTGAATACATTGCTTAAGATGAATTTCTTTCAAAAGATGCCGTTTTCAACTTACGTAACAAAATCTGTAATTCTTTAAATCTGTATAAATTCGACATCAGCAACCAAAACTCAAAGGCAAATCACCCTACAAACATAAACATTAGTCAATCAATGGAATATTGATGATATTGGCTACCACATTTGACAATAGTCGCCATCTTGCATTCTAAATTCAGAAAGTTTCGATCCTGCGAGTGAAATCGATTCTAAGGTCTAACAACCCAAGAACACAAGAAAATAACCATGCACATGTTAACTTTGATCATTGGTGATTTAATATGGGTGATATTGATCACCATTTTTAAAACATCGCCTACATTTTACTTCCTAAAGGATAAAAGTTTGGGTGCTGATGGTTAAATTGATTCTAAGTGTCTAATTTAAATCACAATTCAAACATTAACATTGATCAATCAATGCCAAATAGGTGATGTTGGTCGCCGTTTCTTAAACATGTCCTTCATCATGAATCGTACGGGCTAAGATTTGGGCCTTGTAATGGTCTGACAAGTCTGTGCCAGATGGCTTGTTTTTATCACCAAATACAGGTAACTTTTGTGTAGATGTTTGTCTTCTGTTCAAAGGTGGGATATTGCCAACAAAGTTTACTGGTCTGAATTTTTAAATAAATATGAAATGCAGTAAGGAAATAACAATACAGGAACTTCCAGTCTGTGTTAGATTAGCTATGCTGGTGCAAGACACTGTCAATTTTAACTGAGTTGAAGTATAAGCGGCAAATTATGAAAGTTTTACGTAAAATATTACATGTGCGTGAATTCAAGAAAGCAGATTAAGAAATATTGAAACAGTTTAAAACATCTAAAATTTCAACAAAACTTAATATGTACCTTATATAGAATAACAGAAAAATCTTTGCTGTTTCTATATTTTCTTCAGATCGACTCCTACAACGTTCTTACCTTTTGTATCAGCAAGTTCTCTTTGCAGGGTGGTTACAAAATATATTAATGAAACACGTATATTTTCATATATATTTAACTTATTTCGGACACAATCTCTCCAAATATTTATTAAATATGGAATATGATGATACATACCTTATAAATAACGGAATGAAAAATATATAATTGTAGTGGAATCCATTCCCGTCGGTGGGATTTAATGCAATACAGGATTGGGTTGTCAGAAGTTCGAAAGTACTGTTAACATTATATTGGAACAACTTGCTGTGAGAATGCGAAAATAGCATGAAAATTCAAAAAAATATAATTTTAATACGGATGAAAAACTATTTTCTCTTAAATAGTTACAAATACCGCTAGACAATTTTATGAAAGGGTTTATACAACCAACATATAAGTTTCGTATTCATACTCGCTTGCCCTAACCCTTCGATATACAGATGCTTATCAGAATAATGGAAACACCTGTAGTTGGCAACACGTCAGATGTATGGGTTGGCAGTGGTGTCGTGGCGACCGCAGCGCCGGACTGCTGGTGGTGGTGTGTTAGGTCGGTCTCCATACTACGTCAGGCGTCGTGGAACAGGAGTGTGCAGTGGCTGCAGCAGACGGAGGTAGTGTAAAATGGGAGACCTCTCAGAGTTTCAAAGAGGGCAAATTGTTGGTGCGCGGTTATTTGGAGTGAGTGTGACGGCAGTGGCTAGTGTGTTAGGTGTGTCGCCAGGGACAGTGTCGAAGGTGATGACGGCCTACACAACACACGGGAAAACCACATCGGGGAAGCGGAACAGTGGGCGGAAGAAAAGCATCACTGACAGGGCACGCCGGGTATTAAAGCGCATTGTCACGCGGAACAGTCGTGCCACTGCGGCGCAAGTGACGGAGGAACTCAATCAGCACCTCCCCCAACCTGTTTCGACAATCACAGTCCGCCGCGAATTACATGACATGAACTTACGGGGTCTTGTTGCACGGGCCAAACCTCTCATCAGGGACCAGAACGCTTTAGCACGCCGCAAATGGGGCCGCGACCATGCAACTTGGAACGTTGACTACTGGAAACGTGTGGTATGGTCGGATGAGTCACCATTCACCCTATTCCAAACCACGGGCCGTGTTTATGTGTGGAGAACGCCCAAAGAAGCGTATGATCTGTAGTGTCTCCGCCCAACTGTGAAACATGGCGGCGGCACGGTGATGCTGTGGGCCGCAATATCATGGTTTTCATTGGGTCCTGTGGTGACACTTCGCGGACGCATCACTGCCAACGATTATGTCGCAATTTTAGGATACCACTTGCATCCTATGGTCCGGATGTTGTTCCCGGACAATGACGCCATATTCTAGGATGATAATGCACCCATTCACACAGCTGGAGTTGTTGCAGCGTGGTTTGAGGAACATCGGGATGAAGTTCAACACCTCCCCTGGCCCGCCCAATCCCCAGATCTCAACATAATTGAACATCTGTGGTCTATCTTGGAAACACGACTCCGGCGACGATTTCCACCTCCATCCTCTCTCACAGAACTGGCCGATGCCCTGCACGAGGAATGGTGTAATATTCCACTTGCTACCATTCACGACCTCTATGTCTCCATCCCACGTCGCATCAAGGCTGTTCTGAAGGCGAAAGGTGGCCCGACACCATATTAATCTGGTAAGTTGCACTTTCTTTCAGGTATTTCCATTATTTTGATAAGCATCTGTATTTACATTGGAACCCATGTGAATGAATCTACGAGACAATGAGATGGGTATGCTCTCTGAATGGTTCCTTGATAGTTAGAAATAAACACTTTCAAGTAATTTAGTGAGTCACTTAAGTTACATACTCTGAACAGAAACCAATGATAATATATATTTATACATAAGAAACACTTACAGTTGCATAATTAACGTGCACAAAATATCCTACTAACTTTTTACCAATATCCTACACCTAATTCTACCAACATTTCAAATCTTCTTGGAAGAAACTGTGGTTACTTTTAACAATACTAGAACTACATTCTCTTCCTTTCTTACAATTTACTCCAGACTACAGAATACTTCTTTACACAAATATGTGATTCGAACTCAGCTACAAATTAAACGTCTACACTTTCTGAGATCTTAAATGTTTAAAAAATCTCTTAAGTTGTGTTAATCTGAGTTAAATGTGTGCTACTAATAAATAGTGTAATATTCAAAATGCCAAATTGCAATAACAGAAGCAGCTCCAATCAGGTGTTAACACCGTTTCAATTACTAAACATTCTTGGAGCCGATACCACAGCCAATTAAAGGTGAGTTTACCACGGCGTATAGTATGGAAAATAGTCCGCTTAAAGCAAAGAATATATTAACCAGAACCTGACTTAGATGAAACTTAAGCGTATCGGAACGACGTTATTCACTCAAGTCAAGATTATTTGACTTGTATGTCTTTATGAATGCCATATTCTCCTGTTACAATTGACCTGAAGAAAGACAAATTCTTCCATATTATAAATGTTCGTTGGTGCTACTCCTTTCGAATTGATTTGCTTTTCATTATATTCTCATATTTTTATAGGTGTGACTCCATTATTCATACTCGTAATTTTCGTAATCCTTGCTTTAATTGCTCATCCTTCATCCTGTTATTCACTATTGTTAATCTAATTTATTCTTAGGTGTACTTGTAGCATCTCTTCGTATGTTTTGCTCTTAGGATTAGCTGCCATTATTATTTTTGTCCAAGTATATATTAATAGAATAACTTGAGAAATTTGAAAGCAGTAATTGCTGTTTATGAATGATACGCATGTATAAATACTAATGTTCTTTTCTTTACAGATAGACAAATGATTTTAGAATTGTTGTTTCTCCTACCATGTATGAATGCTTACTCTCATGAAGAAGTAAATCAAACTTATCCGCAGGTGAAGAAGTTTCAATATCAAACAAGTTTTAAATATGGTAAGTAATGATTCCTTGCTAATATAATATGTTGAGGGTATATATATAGTGTTTTGTGGAAATTATACGTTTAGAAATGATGTATAAAGGGGAGGAAGGGAAGAAAGGTTATTTCTCGTTGTGAAACTTTTCTAAGTGGTTAGCTGTCATTGTGTACTTATAATGAGCGGAAGCATTTCTTTTAAGTGTACGTTTCAACTGGTGAATCATCTATGTGGAAGTTACAGTCTACCTCTGAGCCACCAAGTTATTGTCATAAAACAGATTTTGTGATGAAAAGATAAAATTAAATGTATGAGCGATAATAACATTATGAAATACCCCATCCCAATTTAACTGTTGATATATCCTAGTATATGCCTTTACCTACACTGCATCTAGTAGTAGCTGAAACAAGAATAACATAATTAAAAATTTAGATAAAGCTCATCTACCTTTAACTAGTTTTAGCCTTGAAACATATACTGGACAACAAATTACATACAATTGGACATTTCAATGTCTCTTCATTGATTTTAAGAAACCATTTGATTATATAAAAAGCGAGGAATTATAAAATATCATGGTGCAATTTGAAATTTTGAAAATCTTCTTTACATGGCGACGAGGTTTCTAAGAGACCACCATAAACAGAATATATGTACGAAATGCCATGTCAAATAGTTTTCGAAATACCTGATTGAAAAAAGCAATGATGATTCTTTCTACGACTTATTAACCTTGTATTAGGTTACTTGATTCTAAAAATCCGAAGGTACACAAAGGGACTAATATTGAGTGTCTTCAATCAGCTCTTACTTAACGAGTATGGTGTAGATTTAACAGAGGGCGATATAGATACACTACAAAGTAACATCAATGCGTTAGTAGAAAACGTAAGGAGATAGGCCTGCAGATGAACATAAGAGAAACAAAATAAATTTATAATAATCAGAAACACAGATAAAGAGGGGAATAGAGTCCTAACAATTAAGAATGAGATCATTAAGAAATCTAAGTCATGAAATAATTATAAGTTACTTTGCATCGTTCTATTTAGAGTAGATGGTCCTAATCTCGCGATAAATACCAAGACAAATGAAACTGAAAATACAGAATTATTATATAGCCGGGAAACTGGTTTCATGATCATTCGTCCTAACAACAGGCACTCCATACTTGGTCCATGTCCTAAAGAGTTTATATATATATATATATATATATATATATATATATATATTTCCTTGTTGTCTCTAGTATTCTCCGTCTCCTACTGTTTTCTGCATTTCCTCATAACATATTTAAGTCATGATTTTCTTCCGTTTTCTTCACATCCCATTTTGAAGCCGTCTAAATTACTCTCATTAGTTTTGTTAAAATAGTCAAATTTAACTCTATATGTTGTGATGGGTGCCGTAACAACAAAAATCTACACGCACGCCTCTTGATATTATTCGTAGACCGGAAAAATGTATGGGATGATATTTAATAATATTTTGATGGTAATGCCACATACTTAGTATATAGTTTGAAACAAACATTGAAAATTATCGAATGTAACTTTATAATTCTATTGGTACCTCAATTTAAAATTTGTTCTGTAGCATCACATATGAGGACATTTGAAATATACTTCTTTCAGGAATATTATATTAGCGATGATGTTTAGTTATGGTTCGATTTGAAACTAGGCTCTACAAGTGATTGATTTCTAATCTATTTTATCAATATCTACACGTCTAGTAAGTTCTAATACTTATCATTTCGGTAAAGTTAGTAAATGGACTGACGTGAAAACTCCAGCTCGTTTAAGAAGTTACATGTTTGAATGTAGCTAAGTAATTGCACTAGTACTGAAGGGTATGGATACAGGTTTACAATGGTTGATGGGTAGAATACACGTTATGCATATGAACGGTCATGTTACAAATATACTTTAATGTTATTATAACTAATATCGAGGCTGAAGTCAGTAACACAATCCTCCTTGTAAGTAATAAAATGATAATTAAGTGTACTAATAATTACATTATAGATTGGACTTCCTTTTAATATATGCAAAAAAGGAAGTTTTAGCGAAGTGTGAGAGTTGTATTACTATTTTTACTGGATAGCCGTATAGAACTCTAAGCCATTAACTAGTTGTTTTTGTGTGTGTAGTAGTGTTTGTGTGATACATAGCATAGTTTGTATGACATGAATGAGTAATGTGCAAGTCAAAAGGGAGTGAATAGTTTGTAATAAAGGCTGAATCCACGTTCTTCTCATAATTAGATGCACAGAAAGATTGGATCAACCGTTTCTTTATATCGTTGTCGTTCATGTCCGTAGTTAACGTCCACTTGTAAGGTTCAGACGTACTTGGACTGTACCAGGAAATGTTGTATAACATGAAGTAAAACATACCTGGAAAATCTGAAGTAGTCCCGATCATCAGCAATGAACTATCTTCAACGCTCGGACATACTATAGATTCCAGCCTTACGTAAACCGAACAGAACTCAACGAAACGCGAACTAAAGAATGTGATCAGGGGTTGTTTTACCTTTTGGATGGTTCGAACCTTTCGTCCTCACAGATGATAGTCGAACGGATTGAACAAATAGTAAGTCCAGCGTGTAATGTCTGGTAAATATGGATGATGATTTAGTGTTTTCAATCAAGTTCGAAAATAGTCATGGCTTACCTTAGCAACTAGTCATGAGACTTTCTATTGTCCTCGTAACGAAATAACGCGTTTGCGATTCATAAGTGCTGCATCCACGGTTTTCAGATTATCATGCAAAGGTTCCGAAATTGCGAGTACATTATTACATAGATTGCATTGGCAGTGGGTAGCAGTTTGCGATGCACGATTCATCTAGAAGTCCAGTAAACACAAAACATTATCTTGTGTTGATACAGTGGTTACTTTTGGTTGTGTAGGAGCCGGTTAGTATAAAGACAACCAATGATAAAGAATCCGTAAAGTATTGTAAAGAAATCACTTCTTAGTGCAGTTAAGCAGGCTTACAAGTACTTCTAATGGAAAGGGAACTTATAAATCTGGGTTTAAGGTCTACCACAATTACAGTAATTATTTCTCTGAGACATTGAGAAATAAAAGACAGCGGTCTACCATAATACCTTGTAAAAATGTGTCCAAGTAATAAATTAAATAATTTCAAATTCTTATGGTAAATTGTAAGCTGTTAATGTAGAATATGGTTACATGTAACATACTTTACACTGTACTCCCAGGTTATAATTTTGTTCTTATATATGTTTTATCCTTTATTTGAGGTATTGCATGGTCTTGCAACAGAATTGAATGCAATTTGGAAGAAGAAGCATGTATTAGAGAATTCTACCCTTTTTCTTACGCAGACAAAGGAAATTTCACAGTCATTTGGGGCTGTAAGAATATAAAGGAAGATGAGCGAGGTAAAGTAAATATTTTAGTAAATTCTATATCAATCTACGCTAAATTATGTGTTTTGTTCATATTTATCCGTTATAAATTATTTCCTACAGTTATCAAATTCCGGAAAACGAATTAAAATATATGAAGCTCATACTAAGGGAATTGCACGTATTTTTAAAATAAATTGAATGTGTTTATTCTTATTCTGGAATCAGGATAATTCTAAACGTCAGGGTTTAAGGTGAAGTTTACGTTGAGATATATTTTTACAAATGCAGTAAAATTTATTTCCTTTGTTATTTTCTATTTTGTAAACAATTGTAGAATATGTCTTTTTATATACGGTACTGCAACATAATATACTAAATAAGTCCAAAGAATCAACAATATCTTTGGAAAGTAATCTCTTTTGCTTTCGGCACGAATTCTTCTTGTCCGGTGTGATGAGGACTTGGCCTCAAATAAACTTTTGTTCAATCAGTTTTTACGTTGATTCTTCAAATAACACCCATGTCAACTTAATCTTAGTTTTATAAACTGACTCATTAATATCAAACACTTTAATTTGTTTATCTACAAAATAATTACAATTTTAAAATTTGGAATGAAAATAGATAATTTAGTAAAGTAGTAAATCCATCTTTATCCAATTACTAAATATGATCTTACATTGTAATTAAATAATTAATATATCTCAAAGTTGAGCTTACTAAAAATGGGTTTAATATTTCAGTATTGTGAAATATTCACATAACTATCACACTTAAGCAATAGTATTGTGCTAGTGAGTTTAATGCAAAAATATTTTATGCTTCCTTACTTGTGCAAAAACTTGGAAATGAGTTTTAAGATTGTTTGTCGTCCTCAGAATATCCTTTCAACATGGACCTAGCAATAACCTGTTGGTTTTTCATTTACAAACTAATTTAAGTAAATAGTTGAAAAGAATATGTCTTATCAAACTAATGTTTGCAAATGTACAAAGTAATATGTCTCTTTCTTATCTAGATGAGCCTGTATTTCCATGTCGTTATGGATGCGGAACCGAGTTTGCCTGTAGAACAGAGCTTCCAGTAACACCATTTAGTGGCGAATGCGTTAATTATACTAGTACGTATAATTCACTTTTATTTCTATTCATATTTTTTTAATGTCATAAAAAAGTTTATATTATAATTATATGCAACTATATCGGTTTCTTATCAATATTTTTCTTCTTAGGGCGAGGAGAATTTCAGGTAGGATTATTCTAGAATCTAGGGTTCTGTTACAATAGGAATAAACATCTCGTAGATATATTACAGTTACTATAGGGTGGTTCCTACGAGTTCTAGATAGATAACTAGATAAGTATCATTCTCTACTTGATTATCGTTTTTGTCAACAGTATGATCTGTAGCTTTTGCGTTCCACAAAATCCAGTTCTAGCGTGCTGTTTACAAATGTACAAAATTGAGCGCCTGGTTTGTTTCAAGGAACAGGATTGGCGATTCTGCCAGCCATCCGATTCTGTGGTGCGTCACCTCAATCACACTGCCAAACTTAATCTTTTTCTTCTTAAAAATCGATATAAAGTGTTAGAACTTCATTGACACCCTACCAATTTTGACTTTTCACCCCCCACAAATATGAAATGTATGTAGGAATAGCTGAACAGGAGGTGTACACGTGGGGCTCAGTGAGGAGGATTACATACTCAAACCCAATTAAACTGATATTATTCACTTGTATAAAACTAAAGAATTTGACATTGGAGTTATTTATTTTCACTGATTTAATCACAGAGATAAAGAAACCTTCATATTAACTTACATTCATCTATCTTGAATGCAGTTCACTCCTCGGTTGAACCCAAATATTCCTTTATATCGCACTGTGTCTTTTTTGCTGGTAGACTGAAAGGCAGACTACCAAACTTACATTTGAGTGAGATGAGTGTATTGTTGCTTGTGTGTTGGTGGGTGAGGGTTGGTAAAATAGTATTGATCTCTTTGCTAAGTTTTTAGAGAAAATATTTTTATCATACATTTTTCAATTTATTAACACTCTCTTGCAGGACTATATTTAAAATCGTGAAAATGTGTATTTGACACCTCCTCTGCTATGCATTTTCTATGGATTTAGTAGGCGAAGCACTACTAGACATTTACTGCAAAGATACATTACCCCATCATATTAGAATATAGACAGAAACGAAAATGCACTGTGTACAAACATTAACTATACATTTGCCCAACCATAGCACGTAAAGAATTGATTTCTGATATGAATTAAAGGAATTTGATTCCTTCATAAGGGCCTTTTTTACGCACAGGACGTTTGTCGTTGTGTCAAAGACGTAAAGTCCCGATCTCTAAGTCAACGAGAATAAATTGGTACTTTTATGCATGCGACATTTTTCGTTGTGTCGTCGCGACCTGCAAAACATGTCGTCGTGTCCTAGAGATTGCCCGGCGGCAAATGCCTTGGAACTTCCTCTAAATACATGGCGCCTTATCAGTCCATTTATGCACGACGACATTTTACGCTTTCCTCGGCTGTCTATAGATCAGTGTTGCCAAGCGATGGTTTGAATTCATTCAAGTATGATCAGTGGCGAGTAATGAAGAGAAATGAATTATCTAGATACTGAACGATTCAGAGACGACGTAAATAAATAAAAGAGCATCATACATCATATGGAGACTGTAAATTTACATTGTATCGATTCATTTTTCATTTCCGTTTTGTAGTATTTTCTTAGGATTCATAGATTTCACAACCTTTTCTTTATAAATAATGGAAATACACATACAGTGTTCAGTAATTTATAAAACCGTTTTAACTCCTTCCCACATGTTGGTACATACTGATCCTAACCACAAATTCGCGCGTTCCTTAATAGTGTGTAAACATACAAATTTTGGATGCATGGAACACTAGAAAAGAACTCTGAAAAGGGATTAACAATTGGTCTTGACATGTGCCAACTGTGGATAGATGTGGAAATATGAAAACTACCTTGTATACCTGAAGATTGTTTCAAGGCCACCGCCGTAGGTCTTTTGACGTGCTAGCTTGTAAAGAAAGTCGAAACATAATTGATAAAGAAAATAATGTAATGTTGTACATCAACACCTCAACCATATTATTTACGTCAAATCTTTGAGTATATTTTCCTTATACTTTCATTAGTACAAACATGTGTGTAGTCTAGCCGGGGATTCCCTCAGGACTTTTAGTTTGGGGATCTGTGTTCAGTCTAAATTGGGAGGGTGTAAGTGGAGATTTGCACGGTTTTTGTCTATGTTTCAACGCAAAAATTTTAAAGTTGGGAGCGTTGTCGAGAATTTGGGGCCGACTATCCTACAGAGGGTCTGTCGGAATCACTGGGTCTGGTCGTTCATGCATTTAATGTCAGACAAGGGTAACAGATTGAACACGTAGATCCTACCGGGCTTTCTGGTGAACAAACACCGTGTGCGTGGGTTTGTTGGGGTTCTCCCCTTTCCTACCACTTTCTATTCCACCAGTTCATCTCATCATCTTCCATCCGGCTTCAGTCAAAATTGAATAAAGGTCTTTAAACAAATTTTAAAATTCATATATTCAAGCATACACCAAAATATTTTTATTTTATCGCGTATAACTTGAACAATTTAATAAATGTTTTTCATGCAGAATTCGTAAAGATGCCTTTGCGCGTTTCACCAGTACTAATTTTTTTTCATTTCTCACTATCTTGCAATACATGAATTACAAGGAGTGGGAAGTTTGTTACTAGTCTACAAGTTACTAGTTTGATTTTTTTTTTTAATTTTCAGGATTGTGACAATTTAATTCGTTCAAATTTTTGGCGTAAAATGGAACCATAAAATTGGTCAATATGTATGTCATTTCTTATTGCAGGAAGGTGGAGAAGGAATGAGGAAGCTAGCGGTTAGGAAGTATATCACAGTATCATCCCGGTATTTCCGAAATGTTCATGAAACGCTAGTGACATTCTATAAACAAACTTGTCTCTATCATCTCTCAACTGTTCATTTTTTAGAAGTTGCCAAATGCTTCATCTACAAATCTTGCAGAATTGATTGGTTAAACCTTCTTTTCCACCTTTTCATTGCAATGCATCTATACGCAAAATACGTCACGCACGGATCCATCCGCTCTGCGAAGAGACACTGCAACACTGACACACAATTTTCCAAAGAACTACAAATGTCACATGCATAAAATGATATCTCAAGTCACGACGACATTTGTCGCCGACGACATTACGACAAATTTCGCGCACATGAAAGGGTTATAATCTGGCAATTAAAAGTGCCATGCCAATATTCTTTGCTTCGTTGTGTATGTTTTAGAAAACAATAAAACCTTATCAAAAGCAAATAGAGGCAAATTTAACTAACTAAAATTCAAGTTCAGATACCTCAATTAGTGCGGCGGATTAGAATCTGGTGACTGAATTGGCAAGTCATTCTCAGTTGCTTAGCTTTGGCAAGTTTAAGAATTTGGTGTCAGTACCTTAGCCAAGGAACCTAAAGGGAAACTGATTTCAAATCAGCCTTCAGGGAGCTTCATTTATCAGATCATTTATTATGACGTGACAGAGTAGCAGTTCCTGCTCAATTCCTAACTTCTCAACCAAAAACTTACGTTATTACATTAACCAAAGCATACGCAAATACGTTGGTTTCAGGATTTTGATCAACGGGCTAGATATATCCAGACGGTTCGTGTCACCGAAAGCAACACTTCATTTGCCTAGATTTATCGCTCTGAAGATTTCGTGGAACTTGAGGACATAGTTTGGCACTCGTTATGCGCAAGTATTTTATGCAATTATTTGAACTTATTTTCTTTAATTCATGGTACTTAAATACCTCAGGGTGCGCCCGACCTATGATCGAGGAAAGAATGCTTAACGCTAATGTGTAGCTTATCATTTCGGCCCTATTGTGTATGTATCATCACGACATTTGCGTGGTTGAGGAAAGTCCCTCGAAAAAACTCAATCAGTATCAGCGACTGCTTAGATAGTTCCCACGATTTTTCGATTGCCAAGATAACACTATATCTAGTGACCTAGGGACGTTTGGTACTATTTACATGAAATGAAACAAATCATAGCATGCTGAATGGCATCAAACAGGCTATATACTGCCGGCTGCGAAATTCGATGACGGTGGAGTGTCATGTTTCTCCAAGAAAAGCTTGTCTTCTTGTTCCTTTACGTGACCATGTCATATCAAGAGGTTAGTTTGACATCTTAAGTACTTTCCTGCTGTCTACTATCGAATACCAGTTCAGGAATGACCATTGTGTCTTTCAACACTACCAAGCACCCGTTCGTACTGCAGGAAATGTGATATAATCATTAGACGACAACTTGGTCCCACTAATAGACTAGCGTATGAACCGTCCTGAACTGAATTCGATATAATATATCTTGGTTGTTTTGGAATGCTGACATCTTCTCATTTCGACGCCCGGCGAGGAACGGTCTGCTATATCCTAGGGAACTTTCCGCTCCTGGTTGAAACTTTGCCTGCGAGAGCAGAGTGCGCAATACCGTATTCACTGACAGTGTTTCCGATGAAGGGAGCCCAACTTGTACTTCATTTTGAAGTTGTAACAGTGCTGAACAGCAGCCTTTTCATAAAGTTTTAATTTACTTTCTATAAATTATACCCAATAGTTAGTATAAGAGAAGGCGCTCCAGTTAGCAACTTTTAATAATTCGTTTTGACATTTCTTAGATATATTTCAAAAGAACATTTGATGTCAATTAACTGACAATATAACTAGAATCGTACTGCATCTTGATATTAAAGAATGTTTCATTTTACAATTATTTGATTATGCAAATCAGTAGCCATTATAATTTAATGTATGATGATTCACTATAAGCCGAACGAGATTATGCCATGCCGTTCGATCGATGCAAATAGAGGTTTATTGCTTTTGTGACAATAAAGCAAGTACTGCTGCGAACCACGTGATTTTTATAGAACGAGTTCTCTTCAACGTTAAGGGATTTCCCAAAGGCCCGCTTCTCCAGCTAGGAGCGGAACTTGGAACGCGATATATTTCTTAGCGTGAACAATATTTCCTTTTTCACCTTCCTTACTAGAATTCAACCATGGGCGATCGTCTCTCTTTGAGGTACGGAATCTACTACACTCCTACATCCTTAAAATCCTGTGGACCGCGGACGACTGTTTCTCTTCGGGGGACCGGATCCAGTAGCTCAACATCTCCTGTTCACAACCTGTGGGCCGCGGGCGACCGTTTCTCTTTGGGGGATCGGAACCAGTAGCTCATCTTCTCCTTTTCACAATCTGTGGACCGCGGGCGTTCGTTCTCTTGGGAGGACCGAAACCACAGCTCATATACCTTCGTCTGCACCTAGAGGGATAAACGCTCTGGGCGACCGTTTATCCTTGTAAGAAACGGTGCTTAGAGAGTGTGGTCTCTTCTTCTTGCATTCTTTTCACTACACCTCGTCTCCCAGAGTTGTGCTTGCCCGCTGTGTTGCTGAGACTAACATCCAAACGGGTGTTCAGACACTGTTGATCACATCGTTTGTATATTTAAGACATCTTGTATGTGTTAATTAGGCACTATTCCCGTTCAAAATTATTTTGTTATATATATTGATATCACGATCATTTTGTTTTTGTTCCTGTCAAATAAAAATATATTTTTTGTTAATTAATGTTGATTCTAGTCCAGTAATAACTTAAGCGCAATTGTATATTTTTCTTGCTATGAGATTGTGTGATTCACTAACCGATTATAACATTTAAGTGTATTTCCCGTGGCGTTCAATAATACCTTTGCAACTTCTGTACCATTTATTGTACTCCTTCTGTATTGTTTACTGGCCACTGGCCCTTCCTTGTCAATATAGAGGAACTGAAAATACGAGTGCTGTTCGGAATGTTCTAAGAATCGGACAGAAATATACAAACTTTCAGACTGATTGAGGTTTTAGTTTTTAACATAAACTTCTAGAAGGTTAATACACGTCTGCCAAAGGCTTTCCAATGCATTTACACTAAAATAATATGACGATTCCTCTAAGACTGCCAGATGGCCTGCCACTATGGAAATTGCTTCTTCACATGTAGTGGACTGAAATGTATTGCCCCCCAAGAATATCTTAATGTTTTCGAACAGCTGGAAATCACTAAGGGAAGATAAGACGAGTATGGGGATGGACTATCGCTTTGAAGCAAATATCGTCCATATTCCAGCCTGTGACAAATGATGAATGAGCGGGCGTAATGTCCTTTTGAAACAGCTATTTCTTTTTCTTCATGTCAGGCCTCTTCTCCTAGATTGATGCCTTCAATTGGTCCGTAAGAATGCTGTAGTAATACGCACTGTTGATCTTGCCTTTTTCCAGTAAGTCTATCAAGTATCAAAATGACTCCTTTCGCGTCCCCCAAAAACTGACGCCGTCATTTGCCTGCCAACGGAACTGTCTTTACCTTCTTTGGTGATGAGAAATCAGCATGCTTCGACATCTTGGACTATTTTCTCATTCGTGTAATGTTGAACTCAAGTTTCATACATAGTGAAGTAACGCGGCAATAACTCTTGTGGAAGTCACTGCGCAAACGCGTTTTTGCTACGATGTGAGCAGGCACGGCACTCAAGCTTTTATGACAAATGTTTACTGAGGTTGTGGTGTACCCTGTTTGCTAAGATGTCCACTGCATAAACTATCTTTCAATCGTCAGTTAGCCAGCGCACTATCATACAATTTTTAGATTGTTTCTGGTGTAATGGAGGTTGTCAAACGTGCACTGCAAGGGTCTTCTTCTCATCCAAGCTTGAACAGCGTTGCCCACTTGCTAATAGTGGAAAACGGTAGTGTCGAGTGTCCCAACACTTGTCCAGTTCAACTTTGATAGCCAATTCTTTACCAGAAAATTGATGATCACAAGAACTTTATTTTGTTACATGTTGTCGTGCTTTTGCTACTTTTGCTACTTTTCGTGCCTCTGTAAACCAGCCTATTGGACGAGTGGCAATGAACGTTTCCCTGTACGTTAACAACAGACATTCCTTATGGTGCGCATGCTTTTGTTCCGATTGCAACGCCATCTTCGAGCGATTCTTAGAACCTTCCAAACAGCCCCCGTAATATTGTCAGTACCAACGTTAACGGTGTATAAGTAACTTGCTATTTAATGTGTAACGTTGCACCAGTACTATCGTAGCTTCTTTCTGATTTGTAATGTAGCTCCTGTTTATTCTGCCAAGGAATTTGTAGAGCTGTATTATATCGCTATACTGTCGGATTATAAGGAACTAGATGAAGGAAGACTCTTGTTGAATGACTAATTTCTGCGTCTATGAAAGAAACGAAGAAGGATGCGCTGGGTTACCGAGATTTATTTTGTTAAATCTCATATACTGTAATATAAATATATTTAGCTCAGTTAGGTCTAACTGAATGGAAGCAATTTTAAAAAAAAATGGTTATTTAATTCAAAATGGGATGGCAACACTGAACTATTACACGAATCAAAACGGTTCCGGCGGTTCTGAGTTTGTCTAACCAAGACCTTTCGAACAAAACCTCAAGCATCTGTCTAGGCCTTTTAGTTCTTGTGATTTAATTTCCGTACAAGGTCGGACGGACACCATAAGCGGGAATAATATGTTCCTTTTGTTTATTTTTGCTGTGAATGGACCTAAAACGTACTACCATTCATGTTAGCCGATATTTGATAGAAATATCTCCGAGAAGAGCCTGAAAATTCTTTCAAATTTAATAAAGATATTACATATTTTATATATTTGGAGAATTAATTTAGATTTGAGTACAGCACATCGGTATAAATTTGTAATTAGGATCAGTCATTTGTAAATCTTATTTTAATGTATCATAGTTGTCAATATATGTCGTATTTGCCGGCCGGGTGGTCGAGCGGTCTGCGGCGGTAGGCTATCGACTTAACGGTCCCGGGTTCGAGTCCCGGCAGGGGCATGGGTGTGGATTTTAACACTTAACAGCTAAGGGCAAATCGTGACGGGCCGAAGTCCAAAGTTACTAAAACTGGCCCATACAAAAATAAAGTTTACCAAAGTTTTATATGTCGTATTTGTTACTAAAATTGAATACATTTGTCTCACTTTCATTTGTACATAATTTTTGTTTTAGAAGTGCGTTCCATGTGCGCTCCTAAAATGAGTATATCTTCCTGGAAGGAATATATGGGAGGTCGCAAAGCATTTTGCTATGTGGAGAAATTTAGAAATGAGTTGGGCCAAACGGTTCATAAGGAAGTGGTCCAAACGTACAAACTGAATGTAAGTATTCTATTCTTTAAAAAACATACGAGTTAGATATACATTATTTTTGGTACAATTGTTCCCTTCAAGATTCTATTAATGCGCTCACCTATTTCTGCTGAGCATTAAAACCAAATACAGCTTTTGTTTTTCTTTCCTCAAACAGAGGATAGCTTTGCATATCCTGATAGGTGTTCAATTTTGGCTACTGGAGAAAAAATTCTAAGCATTTTCCAAATTGTTAATGTCTTATGCGTAGTGTGGCTTAAGAGAATACAATCACGTCGTTTTCAGTTTCAAATAAAATAAGTTACACACTAATGTTTGATTATATTATGTTGATGAATCATATTTAATAATATTAACCGGAAATGAGCAAATCCATTCTAAAATAGACTAGTTATGAATGTTGTTGTTTGACATTAAGTTTCCAACTGTGTATCTAAACAGCACAAAAATTTCAATTTTGATCGTGTTATGATGGTACTCATATTCAAACAATCAAACGCCCATTAATTTTGCTAGTGACTCTCACAGCAGTAAGAAAAGAGAGAATGGTTACGTTTGAGTAAGACGAATAAATAATTTAACGAAACCAAGGCACTGCATTGCTAGAAAATCAAAAAATGTAAAAAGTGACCGCACATAATGGAATGGAAAACCTCAAACACTTTTAAAATTTAACAACCATCGACATGAATTAATTAATTAATTTATATATTCTAATTCTATACTTTAAAGGTTTATGAAGATATAATTCGAAAAGTGCTGACTGAAAAAATCATTATAAACTATCCATTGTCCATAAAATCCATCTTTTCAAACCCAAATTGAGAAATTATGGGAATTAGACAAATATGACTACTGGTTTGGATATTTTACTCAGAGAATGAATAAGCAGATGAAACGCATGAAATACATTGTGCTAAATACGTTGGATAGGTCGTGGTAAATCCTTTTGTATCATTTTAGTTGGATGAAGATAAATTGCAATAAAAAATCCCGTACATACTACTTGAAGTCAATGTCCTATAGTCCGTAATGACTTGCGAAACTACACAACAACTGCCATTTCCATTGCCATAATACAACTCTGTAATTATATTTTTGTCATTTCACTTAACAACAGAAACCCAAAACATATAGTCATCTTACAGGAAAAGGGGCGTAAACCGCATTAATTTTCTACGTGCTACATTTAAACATGGCGCATAAGTTTTTGTTCCCGCATACCCCTCAATTGTTGTCTATTAACATTATTAGTAATAAAGTACACAGAAACAAACACATTTTAGTGCTGTAAAGGCAGTATCATACCGAAACCTACTCCCATTTTTTCCCCACGTGAACTTGATGCCAAATGAACCTTCCACACAAAATATTAGCTGCGGATACAAAGTACAAATAGGTCAGAAATATTGACAAACATTATCTCTGTTTCTTGGTGCCTCATAAACGAAGTTGGCTACACTGACGGAAATACGCAAGTTACAATGCCGTGTATATTCGAATCAGTGCTCAAATGCAAAGCGCCAAACATGATCCTTTATAGAATTTTGTCTTGGGAAAGGTAGGGATTACTAAGTATCGTGACAGCATTCGTTTCCAACCAGGAAAATGAATATAGTTAAATCAGCTTCTTGAAAATAGTGAGAAAAAATAGTTATTTTTTTGTTATTTGCTAGCGATGTTTATTTGTTCCTTGCCCAGAGGTATGTCCGCTCATGATCACATAAATTACAGGAATTCAACCAGTAATCAAAGATAGAAAAATAATCGATATTGAATCAATTACTACAACAGGAATCCAAGGAATTTATCCCATGCACAGGAATTCTTGCAACGCTATAGAATTCTTTTGTTTACTTATTGTCCCAGAAAAATGTAAGTATAGTAACACAATAAAGTCTGTCAAATATGTTGATGATGCTGCTTGGTGTTGTGCCCATTGGCAGGTTTGGGGCAAAAGGCGTCGGCAAAATTGTTCCCTTGAAAGGCACATAGACGCATATGGTATTTCTGAAATTAAGGCGCAAATTCGTAACGTGTTTTCGTACATCGAAACAAGAAAAAAGACTATCTGAAAGTTACGAAATAATGCGTAGTTTCGGAGTTATTGACGTGCAAAGTTCGGGCTGCATTGTCACAAACGACGTCATATATCCATAAGTAATGACGCAGGTCGTGTTGCTTTAGCAACTGATAATCGAAATTGTACCCAATAATGCAGCAAATTGTATGATTGGAGAAGGCTGCTTGAGAGAAGGGATTTCTATACTAGCCCTATTAAACCACATGAATCCCGTGACCATGAAAAATCTATGTAGGGAAATCTCTCTGAAGCATAAATTCTGCTGTGGAGATGATATCCTTCGTGACGATGCCGCAATAAATTTCGAGTCCCTAACGTCCAAATGATAGCTGTTTATAGATGTTGGCAAATAAACTTTTGCCAGTTTCAAGATCCCCAAGGCTTTACTTTTGCTTTGCTATATGCATAGCACCCAATCGATCTATCTGTCTAAATAGATACGGGTACTAATGCAAGATTCAGAAGAGACATGGAATGCCGTTACGTACGGACCAAATATCGTTGCATAGCCCTCCTTTCACAAAGGCTAGTAAAGGTTTTGCGCTGAGAAATATTTTTTTAGACCCATTCGCTCTCACACCCCTCTGAGGATAACTCACGAGGAAACACTTCCGGTACGGATAGGTCACTCTAGCGCAGCTTGAACTATGAGTAACACAGAGAAGTGCTTCTTGCTCAACCTCCCGTTTAGGCTAGTGGTTAATGCATTCGGAAGCTGATCCGGAGGTCTCGCGATCGAACCCTCGAGGATACTTTTACATTTCTTTAAAAAGAAAATAACCTTTTTCCTTTTTATGTATATAAGGATTTGGAAATTTAATGAAAGTAGTGATTTAATATACCAAATAGAGGCTACTGAAAGCTAGGATGGATATAAACCCACCAGGGCGGGATGCACACCGAGCGAAGCACAGTGCGCCCCAGGTTAGCGGTGGGCATACGCAAAAGTGCTGTCAACTCAAGAGTATTTTGTCGTACCGGAAGTGTTTCATGTGGGCTCTCCTTAGAGGGGAGCCAGGGCGAATGATTCTTTAAGAAATCTTGCTCTTCGCATACTATTCGAGCAGTGTATCCAATCTGATTCTTGAAGCTAGTACCAACACTTACTTTTTTTTTACTATGTTTTAAACCTATTTGCACTTTGTATCCGCAGCTAATATTTTGTGTAGAAGGTTCATTAGTCATCAACGTCACGTGGAAAAAAATGGGGGTAGGTTTCGGTATGACCTTCCGTAAATTGTGAGTTGTGTAGTACAGTAAGAAGAAGGATGTGGTATCCTTTCGAAACTCGTACAGTTTAGTTTCTTTTTTGTGGTTATTAAAATATAATCAACCTTGTCAGAAAGTTGTGTACAACTGACTTGTGTTCTCCACTTAACCTAATATTGAATTACAATTTGCAGGATTAAAAAAGCAAATATGTAGAAATGTTTAACTTATCGCCATTCATTTACGCACCATACGTTGCATGTTTGCTTACGAATATTTGACTTCTTCATCAATACTAGAACACAATCAGCAAAATTTATACACTTATACATGCAAAGCAAATATTCAGCCTCCAATGCTAGCTGAAGTAAAAAGAAAATCATTTCAAGTACATGATTGAGACTGGAAACTTCAAAATTAAGGAACTGATTTGTAATATGTTTATTCCACTTCTAGATAATATATTTAGAAATAATAATACTTTGTAAGTGTTTCAACGCGGAGTGATTACAACGATATTGCTTATTGGAAGCAACAGGACATACAATTGTGTATGTATGTAAATGTTTATCTGGTAGCACAGAGGCAAGCGACTGGACGGAATGGTCCAGTTCATATAGATTGAAACTTTAACACAACAAGGAAAGAACATGTTTTCTCCATGTTTTGCCATATTGAGATTTGAGTTCTGTCTGTTGTTCTTTGAAGCGTCTTTTTAAATAATTATCATACAGAAAGAGAATATGCTTAGTCCTTCCATTACAAGCAAATCATTATTTGATGAACAGTTTTAACAAAGTCTGATTATGATCTTTTTAAATCCTCTCTTTTTCAAATCAACACATTCGGAAAACAACATTCTTTGTCTCAAATCTTTAACTGTATTTGAGCTTAAATTCTAACATACTACAATCGCCTCCCCTTATGGAAACAGAACACTCATCGAAAAATATTTAACTCTCTTCTTTCATAGCGCATACGTTGAAGCAACATACACAAGAGTTGTATTTATTTTTTCTCGATTAAACCATAGCCTCATGTCATACCTCAGCTGTTTTCAACTTCAATTCTCTATTTAAATTTAATTTCAAGACCTTTAGGCAAATTTCGCTGAAATCATATGAATGATGGTGGGAGAACTGCTGGTATGAAGAAAATACGAGGAAATGCGAGAACCCACTTACACGATGTTTCTCTACCACGAAGTACACACGGCATGAGCTGCGATTAAACTGAGAACACCAAGCAGTGGAAAAGAGTGCTCTAGCACTGAACACCGTGGCCTTCCATTCTCTAATAAAGACCAATGGTTTCCTTTATCAAATTTAACTTTTAAAAATTCTTTCATTCTTTACAGTGTGTCTCAACTGTAACTAGCGTAAACATAAACCTATGAGATTCATATGAATCAAATTAGCTCATGATTCAAGGCAACAATGTTGTTGTATACCTGTTTGAAAATAATTATTTTATACAATTATGTTTTTATTCACTACAGGGTGGACAACAATTCAAACGTGATCATCCACCGTATGAATTCTCATTAGAGTTTGAGACAAAAAAGGAGGCGATTCAAGGTAAAATATTGACTCATATTTCTTGGTTTCATCTTGCGATAATTTAAATGTAACATAAGTTCTTAGTAATATGCAGTAGGTTAGTAATATGACTTCATCCGCTATAAGTACAGTATAGCCGGGAGTATAGTATTCCAAAACTTGGCCACACTGTTCAACATCGGTGGTGTTCAGAAAGTAGAACTGTGCAGTGTCAGTGTGACTAGTTCTTGCGCAGAAGAGGTATGGTGAAAGGCGATCCATAATGGCCTTGATTGTTTGTGAGAAGGTATTGTTTATGTGTCCAAAGTGGTTGAGGGAATAAGAAACTTGTCTAGAACTTTATTGAGCTAGAGTAACTGAAAACACCTCCAACAAACCGCACAGTCATGTTGCAAGTTATAAAATTTCGTCAAACAAGGTCAAGGGAAAAAAATTCTAAACAGTCGGCAAGAAAGAGGTTATCCACTGAGAAGCTGTGTTTTAACACCCCATGGGTTCAGCAAGATGGGAATACTCCTTACAACGTTTTCAACATCACTTGAAAGTTCACACGATCTCGGTGTAAACGAACTACCCATGTCCTTGACACTCACCTGATCTCAGCCACAACTGATACTTAATTGTGGAACATATTGAAAGGACACGTGCACTGTTATCTATTTCCTCTTAATATTGTACAGCTTTAATTGAATATCACTCGCATGTTACATTCAGTTTCACGGGATACATTTACTGCCATGTTTGCAGCTTGTAGCGTCGCTTTAAAAATCTTTTGCTGTTTCTAAGAAGTAGATATGGAACACGTATATTGAACATTTTGTGTGCTTCTTGCCCTCTTTCTGATCAGATGCTGCCTTGTACTGATTGAAAGTTGTTTATGTAAAATTTTGCATTGAAATTGACCTCAAAATTCCATAGACCATTACATTTCTTGCATTTCGGTAGAATTTATTTCCAGCTATATTCTATGTAGTAAGCATAGAATATATTTAATAGGGTTTGAAACGTAATAAGTGCTGCGAGTTCTATGTAGATGTACGCATTTTAATTGAGTTGAAGTTGAATGTGAAAATGAAGAATATTAAAATGCGTTCAAGAAAAAACGCTGAACAAAAACCCAAACTATATGGTGTTTGAAAAAAAAATGCTTTTCTAGCTCAAAACCAATATGCATATAAAGAGGGTGCTATTTGCTGGATTGACTGGAAAGGTATTCCAGTTACTAGTAGACCAGCCACATAAATTTTGTACTTTGATGATTTTGGCTGGATGAAGTAAATTTACATCCGGTATGATCAAGCATAAAGGAATCTTCTGCATTGATACTCCATAAATTGTAACAAACTTAAATGTTTCTCCTAAGTTCGTTAATGTTTCCGTTACTTCAGAACAGTGCGTACTGTAAATTTATCCCAAGAACCTTCCTCACTTTAGCTCTTAGTCTCCATTTAATCTCTATCTTAAATAACAGTCCCTTGAGTTTCAGCTACACCTGGTTTTACTCAACTCTCTATCTTGTCATAGATGTGATTCAACGTGACACTTCAGCATAATTTCGTCTTGAAATTTACAAGAAAAAGGTTAGGCTAGTTCTCACGAAGACAGCGTCTCAAGGTAAAACACATTTTCCAAGTTTTCAGAATTAAACTTAAATACGATCACCTTTAATAAGACAAATGAAGATTTTCTATGCTAATTTCACCCACTATTTATCATCATGAACCAAAATGTGCTATACATGTAAACTCTCAATAGACTTGGGAAAAGTTATACTGTGTTGGAGTATATCTAAGGACACCAGGTCTTGAACTTTGATATATAATTTCCAAACAAAATGTCGACGAAAATTTATGAGAACCCTTTTCAGTGAACTTCGTCATATAATCTGTTAAGTCAAGAATATGTAAATTAGTGTATTACGTATTGTTTGACGATGGCACGTATCCGTTTCGAAATGAAAAGCAATTTCGCAGTGTATGAAGTCATAATCTCTAGTCAGACATTCCCAGTGTTCTGAATGTGCAAAGTGATCAGTTAACAAACCGTTATCTGTTACCCTCACTACAATAAACTAGCCATAAAATATCTACTAACTACATAACTTGTAAAACTAGACTGCTTGTGCACAGCATCAACAAACCTCGTGAGTAGTTTATCAAATATAATATTTTATAATATTATATAATAATGTTTTATAAGAAAATATTGTAATAAATTATTTAAACAACAAATATCTCGCAATTCGTAGTATTAATCATCTATAACATATTTACTAATAGTTTATACTGTTGAAGTCTAACTTCTCTGTACTGTTGAAGTTAAGTAACCAAAATCAACTTAAATTGATAAGAAATTTTATTCTCTGTTCCTACATTTGTAGATTATTCAAATGATTGCTTACCATAGTCTCTGCTTAAAACTCTAGAGATTAAAATTGTTATTCCTTCTTTGGTTCATTTAACGCGTGCATGCTTTGTTCGTTTTCTTTCCTGTGTATAAATCAGAGATTGTTTAAATATATGGGAGGAACAAAGAAAGTCACTTTTTTTTTAATTTCAGTATATTTCAGTATCTGTTTCAAACGCTAGCAATCATGTAAGTTAACGTTTAGAAAAAATGTTTCACTGTAGAAATATTGCATTGATATATGTCGTTAAATTGTGATCAAATAATTTTACCTAAAACCAGTAACCGTTGTTGAATGTTTAACCCTCCTACTACCGGAATTTTTTCTTTACACTGAATACCGTTGGGGTTACTGGTGACCCCATTTCATTTATTGAAAAAACTCTGCATTTTTATAAAAAAAAAACATTTAATGGTGATCACTTTTACAACTATTGTGTTTATTTATACATTATGTGATAAACGTAGCTTTTCTACTCAGATAATATGACTAATGTGTTTATAATTTTATAATATACGTGCAATTATATATAGAAAAAGGACAGTTCTGCACATAATGAAATAAAATTTGTTTAATAACTTTTAGTATAGTTAAATTTTCCATTCTAATACCATATTTTAGACAAAGAATTTAATTATAAACAGTTCTGTAAATATTTGTTTACATGCGAAGTGAAGTTCCTTTGTTCACTAAATTTTGATCTGCAAGTAACGTAAATAGACGCTCACAAAAAACTTGCACAAAGTCATACTTTAATTTTTAGTCCTGATCACATTTGACACAAACAATCACTGAGTGTTGCTTACACATATGTGTGTTGCATTTCTTGCACATGTCTTGATGCTTTCTGTCCACAGACCGCTCACAGATATAACAAAGACCACGCTTTCGTCCTCTGTTTCTGAGGATATACTCGGGATTTCTGCATGCCGAAGTCGGTTTTGTGTAGTTAGAGACTTTCCTAGTTCAAGGAGAAATATTCTCCTTCTGTAATTATTTTTGTTGTTCCATTCAGGATTGAGTGAAAGCCAAATGATGAAAGTGTTGAGGGCACTGATGTCTAGCATATTGTAGAAAATTACCATCGGCTATCTTCTTGTCATTCTTTTTGTAGTGTATGTTCTGACTAGTTTATCCATTGTATCCACACCTGATTTTGTCGCGTTGTAATCTAATATAATTTGCGGTTTTGCATCTTTTGTTTCGTCAACATCCTTAGAGAAGTGCATGCTGCTTAGAAGAGTTACTACTTTACCCTTCTTTGGACAATAAGAAACAATAGTCACTGAATCCTGAAATCCAAACAAAGATGAATTCACATCTCTCCCGTTGGACTGTGTGAATTCAAGCGGTAGTTCAGTACGATTCTTTCTTATTGTTCCTAGTAGAGTTATTTTTCTTTTTTCAAGCTGTCTGGCAAAATGCAAACTTGTAAAATAATTATCAGTGGTAACACTCCTCCCACTTCCCTCAAGTCCTTTGACCATATCTAGTACTACCCGCTGACCTTGGTTTGTTTCTCTTTGCTGGTTAGGCTCCTTTCCCTTGTACACTTGAAGATTCAGATCATAGGATGTTTCACTATCACACGCTGCCCAAAATAAAATTTTCCCGGTTTTGATGGAAGGTATTGACGAAAAGGACAACGCCCTCGAAATGACACTAACTGTTCATCAATAGTAATGTTACCACCCGCTACATACGCATCCTGTAACGTACTTACCCATGCATCGAAAACGTCTCTAATAGGAGATAATTTGTCAGGACTACGATTTTTGCGTCGTTGTTCAGCATCATCGAATCGGAGGCATCGAGATAACTGTGTAAATCTATTTCTCGACATTGATTTGTTGAAAATAGGTCGGCCATCTTCTTTATTCCACAAATGTGTAATACCTTCATTGTGTGCTTTGTACACTCCCGCCAGTATAAGAAGTCCTATGAAACATTGAAGTTCACCCATATTAATGTTCACCCATTTATCTCCATATGTAATAGTGCCTTCCTTGTTTGTCAATTTCAAAATAGTTTCAAGAATATTTGGTTTCATAAAAAGTTCGAAAGCAGATTGAACAGTATCCACATTTCTGATGCTGCGCCGTGTTGGCCCTGTTGCAGTCTTGATAATATTGCGGGATGGAGTCCTACCCTGAGAAGACCTGAGTGGACTACTATTGTATGTTTCTAGTCCATTCTTCGACCTGTAAAGAAAATACAGATATGCATAAGGTAATAGAAAGGGAAAAATGAATAATAATTTTGCAATAACATAAGATGATCAACACAAACAAGGATCAAAATCAAAATAAGAACTGACATATTTTTATCACCGTAGTTGATCATGCTCATTCGGAACTATTTTAGTGGATTATTCGGGAACACAACATTGGATAAGGATTAGACAGAGGAAATAATGATAAGAACAATCATTTTCAAATGTAGGAACAATACAGAAATTTGTGTTACACAACCGAAAACTAATAAATCAGGATAAAAATACAATAATTATTACAGGACTAGGATTCCAAGAAGAAGAAAAAGCACAGTTTTCATGCTATTTTTCATTACTTTCAATTCTACAGTCCTACTACCTGATCAAACGCGTGATCCACCATTTGCATAAAGTAATAAAACCAATGACTAATAACAATAAAAATGTGAGAAAAGTAGAAGTAAAAGTCCAATAGAATGTACTTACTTGTAAGTTGCAGATGCTTAGTCATCATCATTGCTTCTTTCAAGTATACATACATCTTCAGAATCTAGATGTGAATCAGAATCATATTCGTCTGTTTCATTATAGTCCACAATTTCATCCATTTCACCGTCATCACTACACAAAGCATCTTCGCTTGCAAGATCTTCTGGCGAAGAGTCAGAATCAAGGACTTCTTCATTCAAAATGTTTGCTATTTCTTCGCTAGATAGTTTTTGTGATGCCATGGTGCTTACAAAACATTCGAGAAAACAATTGAAAAGCGACTTGTGCCTAAATTCACTTTGAAGAATTAGAGGCATCTATTGGAAAATCACTAAAGTTATTAATAACTGTTGGGGTTACATGTGACCCCAATGGTACTCAGTGCAGGAAGTACTAAAATTTGCGCACGCATATACACAAAAAAAATCACAATATACCAAACTGGAGTTCTTAACAAAACATGAAAATTCAATTTTTTTTCAAATTTTTGCCTAATACTTTAGGCGTGATATACAATGTTAAACTTAGCTTGGGGTCATATAGGACCCCATGGTATTAGGAGGGTTAAATAATAAACCTTAATGTAACCTTTTCCAAACGATATAGCAATCAAAGCCCAAAGAAAGAAGGAAACAATCAAAGTTCATCATAACCCTAATTGAACAAAATGTAATAGTAATGAATGTATTAACAACAATGGCCGTAGCACACCTGTATCTTAAAGGGAAGCAAAAATAACACTACTTTTTCAACTGGATTTCGGCTTTGACTTTCCTAGCTTTAACCAGTGGAGTTCGATTGTCGTCCATGAGAACCCTATATTTTAATGCAACATAGAGTGAAGTATGATACATGTCTTGAAGTATAAACATGCCAGAAAGGTAGTCTAAATCCTAGTTTAGAATACCTCACCAAAATCTCATTATTCGAGTTTTTGAACTTTGATCGATAAATGTATCCATTATATTGTTAGTTCGCCGCAGGATGAATCGCAGTTGTTACATAGTACGTTGTGTATCTTTGCAGCACTGAAAGAAGTTTGTATAGATGTAGAATGCGACGGTGATTCAGTGTGTCTGAGGGAGTTTATTCCGAGAACAAACTCTGATCTGGAGAAACCTTATCTTGTTCGTTACGGTTGTGCTCAGCATCACTTGGTATCAGAAATATGGTTCTCCGTGGGATCTACTACAGGTAAGTTAAATAGATGTGGTTAATATTGTAACGTAAAAATCTAAGGTTAATGTTATGTTTCTATTTCCGTTTTTCCTGAATTTTCAAATATTTCATACCAATATTAGAACAAATTTGACATATTTACAGACCACTAATGGCATGTACCATTGAGTTATTATTTCTTGTTTCAAATAAGAATCACTTTAGTTCGAATTTCAATAGTGTATATCAGAACAGGAACCGGATATCTTTTGGTGACCCGATTGGCCCCGTGAACCGATTGACGCGGTGTTGGCCCGAATGATTCGGAACCCGGTCTGAGCCCAAATGACCTGACTAACTGTGAGTCGGCAATTTTATGAGCGCATTTTCATCCAATTGACCCAGTTGACAAATATTGACCCATTAACAGAGCCTTGTAATCATGAATGTCCTAGTTTGTTAGATTCTTTGACAAGAGTAATTGTGCACGTAAACTTCATTTTTAATAGTGCTTATAGTTAAATACAGACAACGTGATGTTTAACAGAAATAATATTAATGTTTGTATCGTACTTAATACTTAAAACACCATATTTTGTGATTATAGACTTTCCGAGAGAGTGTGGGTCTTGCGCTGTATTTGTTCTTTCTGAGAATATTCGACTATGTCCATATATTATTAATTTTGTTAGGTACATTTCGGCGTGAGGGGCAATACCCCCAGTCCTGTCACCACTAAAGTAACATTGTTCAAACATTAAATCTCTGCTCTGCACTCCGGATCAGCGGGTCGAAATCAGGTCACTGCGTCAGACCAGGTTCCATGGATAGACACGGTGATCCAATCGTAGTAAAGCTTTTCGAGACCTTGAAGAAGTAAGGTTAAATTTTAGTAAGTATGACAATACCACGATATGTAACTCCTTAACCTTTGGTGCAAGTAACAATAGCCTTGTAATATGTAATGTTATTGTTTAACAATGACTTACAATGTTTCCTTAATAATAACAGACTGCTTGCCATATAATTGTTTTCTTTTTTCATCATTTCAGGTCAAAAATCAACAAAATGCAGAAGGTGCAGAAGTAATGAGGGTTGTGTGTCGGAACATTATGATACTGAATACCAAACTTTTAAATGTGTAAACCGCAAAGGTAATTTTTAGTTAACTATTGTTAAGTATTCTGAAGATAAACTTTATCTAAATACGCTGGTTTCTCAAGATGCTTTTATCTCCTCTTGTATGTAATTTAAGTTAAGGGAGAAAAAATATTCAAGAAAATATACTAATTTCTTTATGAATTTTAGACTAGCAATCATTAAACGCACAAGAAAAGCTCGTAACTTAGTCATTCAACGTGTGAAACTCGGCTTCGTTGAAAAAGTCGAAGCCGACAGCGATCGAGCTTCTCTTCTAAAGAAATTTAGTTTATTTTTATACTGTAGTGTAGGTATACGGTATTTCATTCGTTTGTCCTTTATACTGCTGTGTGTACATTACTAACTTCGCTGTATTATATTGGCCCTCCTTTTTCCTATTTCTAATCTTACTGGTCTTATCAACTACGTTGATTCCAATTATCTCTCCCACGATTAGTGACGACTGATGCAGAACCAAATGCGTTTTTTTTTACTTCTTAGTTGCCTCCATGCAGAGCCTGAATAATATTAACATTTGACAGACATTTCATTTTAGACGGGAAATTGACCACCGAATGATAACAGTCTGCTGCTTTTACGTACTCCAGGTTCAAATTGTATGCAGCACAGGGAACATAGATGGCCAACTCCTTCATCAGTTAACGGGTTCGTGCTTGCAAACCAGTACAGCGTCCTAGCATATTTGAAGCATTATCGTAAGACTAAGCACGACTGGAATGACTCAACAGTGCCTTGTGCTTCGTGAGAAACGATGGTGATGTACTTGTTGTAACCATTCACAGACTCTGATCCTCGAATGTACTGTATGATGATATGACGGATCTTGGTAAGTGAAGAATTCCTTCCTCCCGGAGTACCAAACAGTACAATAATTTACCGGGCAGTAATTAAACGTGTACGTCCCACTTCTCTTGAAAAGAGCGCCGCGGGATGATATAGATTCCGTGATAACGAGCGAGGACAAAGGCAACCCTACTGCTCACCCTTGGGGTCCTGTATAATACTTCCAAACCAGTAAGCCAGTGAATTCCGGAGACAAAGGTTGGTGGAACGGTAATACCGATAATAGATCCTCTGAGCCCCGAAATACTGTAAAAACGCACAAAAATCAACAAATAGATGAATGTGTGCAAATGGCGGGAAACGGTCGCAAAGTGCGTGACGAATGTTGAAACGCTTGAAAATGGTGGAAAACACTGTATTTAGGCGGAAAACCACGTTTTTAGTATTTGGGGCCCCGACTCAAAAATCCACAAATCTGCAGACCACTTCTACTGACTCCGACCAAAATATTGAAAAGTATCACTTTTTGTGTGATTTCACGAAATAGCTTAATAGAAATGTTTTCTTCAGTATTCCAATAAATACTAACACTTTCTACACTTCTTAGAATACTTTATTACTATTTTCAGAAATCGAACTTTATCCGGTATTTTGATATGCCGTCGGTACAAAAGGTAGAACATACATAAAAATGCCAATAAGTTGATATGTTACTACAAAGCAATGAATATATTTTATATTTGACCTGATTACAGGGCACACACGCGATTATTCTTTTGTGTGTACGTTTACTTCTGTAGGCACGTGATAATTTTACCAAAAATTGAGTGCGTTTGAATGTGTCCAAACAGGAGTAACATACACAATAATGCACTCTACTAATAACGAAACGATCAAAAATGAATAAAGTTTATCTGAATGCTTTTGACATAAATTATAAGAGATTATCGTTAATGAAAATGTTTATCGGCCGGGTACCCGTAAAGCGTT
>JAGDQP010009173.1:70-48475 GCA_022664845.1 Lepisma saccharinum
ATCTATCTATCTATCTATCTATCTATCTATCTATCTATCTATCTATCTATCTATCTATCTATCTATCTATCTATCTATCTATCTATATCTATCTATCTATCTAACTTGACATTATCTAATTAATAGATAATGTCAAGTTTTCTACATGTAGTGTGTGGAATATATGAATGGAGAGAGCTGTCGTACCTTCAGACGATAGAAAATAGGAGTTATTTCATTTTATTCTGAGAATTCTCGAAGTATTTCTACCTTGACAAAAGAATTGAAAGCATATAATAGGGCTCGTTTAATATTTAATCGTGTTAACGCTAAGTCTCTTCATAAAAGTTATAGCTGCGATTCTACTAACAATTACGAAGGCTATGGTTTCTTAATAGTATCTCTAAATAGGTTGGCAACCCTGATAACTGGGGTTCCTAGAGGCAAGAACAGCCACAGTCTTTTTCTGTTGTATCCAATATTGTTTATGCCAAGCTTAGTGCTGATACGTTTAACGGTATGGGAAAAATGAAAAATAAAATTAAAAAAAATAAGTTGGCAACACTGACACATAGGCGAAGTTACCCACATTTTTTTTTCTACTGTGTAGAATAATGTTTTATGCCAAATTTCATACGGATTCGTCTAACAATGGAAGCAATTAGAAAACTAGAATTTTATTTAAAACGATGTTTGCAACACTAATAACTGGAGTGTTTGAGAACGGGTACACCCACAGATTTTTTCTATTATGTCGAATAATGCTTATGCAAATTTTGGTGTAGACAAGTCTAACGAAATGGAAACATTTTAAACAATTGATTAAAAACAATGGGTTGGCAACAGTGATAAACTGCACCAATTAAAACGGTTACGCAGCTTTCAGCTAGTCTAGCTAAGACTTTTCTAACGACTCCTCAATCACGTATCTACATTGTGTAGTTTCTGATATTTATTTTTGTGCTCGGACGGATGAACGGACTGAGAAATATAAGTCCTTTCCCTTTATAGCTTGGCTGTCAAGGGACTCAAAAGTCCTAGAACGGTATAAAAATATAGAACGTACTGTATAATATCTTATAACGAGACTATATTATCAGAGAATAATCTAAGAGTAATCAGAATAAATTTTACATTTTCAAGAGCTTGACTGACTAGAGATTTGGAGAAAGAAAAAAAATACGGTCTTCCGAGGAAAAAGGTAGTAGTCTAGCGAACGTCAGTATTACAAGCTTGAAAACTTAAAATGACTGTATTTTTTGTGTTTTTTGCGGGATAAATAAAAATTATGAGGATTATTTTGAGGCAAATGTCCCACGATAATTATGGAGTGGAAGAGAATGTGTCCTGGCTCCTCTCTCTCTCTCTCTCTCTCTGTTTCTTTCTCTCTCTTTCTCCCTTTTCCTTGAAAGCAAAATTTTATTTCTTTTATTTTCTTAATTCCTGCCCAACTTTTTGAATTTTCAAGTGGTTGGTTGTTGAGAGGGAATGGTAAGAGAAGTGTTGCCAACTTTTAATCTTAAGAAAATATGTATATAAAACTGAAAGTTTGTCTGTTTCAACGCTATACGATTCCACACCCCTTGACGGATTAGAACAAAATTTGGCGCACGTATTCCTCAGGATTCCTACATTATTAAAAGATTGCCATTTTATCGAAAGGGGGTGAAACGGGGTGGGGGTGCAATTCGGAAACCGCTTGAACTAGAAACTTGATATTTGACATGAAAATTCTTCGTTTTAATTCATTATGAACGGCTATCTTAGTTTTTCGATTCGACACCCCACGGAGGGATGAGGGAATGACAACATATTAAGGAGGGGAATATGAGAACTCAAGAAATGTTGAGCTTAGAAACTTGAAATTTGGCATGCGTGTTCCTTAGAACAAAGAACAAGTAATGACAATATTACAACTCAGTTTCTCAAAGATTTTTCATCTTTCCACTGCGCACCAACGAGTGGGCAAAGCAGCTAGTATTTTTATAATTCTCATAACAGTTATACTATAAAACAATGTATCTTGTTTACTATAATAATATTTAACAGCTATTTGTTAACATCAACAATCGACTTTTGCTATTTAGACGTGTTTAACTCTCTTTTTTCTGAAAAAAAAAAAAAAACCAGTAAAATGAGAAAAGATTGAGCGCACTGCTTAGCCATTTGTTGATCGATACGGCTGATCCGGGGTTCGGTTCTGCTGTGAGCTTTCAGTTCCACTGTTGATCCAAATTCCTGAAGCTAAATAGGTAGCTACATGAATAAGGAAGTAGTATAGATTCTAATCTCGAAATCCATTTAAAGCAATGTTGGCGATTGTTGCACTAACTCCGTGTCACTCCCTTTGGAGGAATGTTTCTACGCAGACCAAGGCTTGATTTGGATTGTCGTGTAGAATTTTGCTTTTAGAGGAAAGATTGAAGTACAATTCCCATTATGTTTAATGAAGTTTAAACCACATTATTTTCAATCATATCAAATCATAACATAGGGTACAAATGCATTTTCAAATTTTGATTTCCTTCACAAGATCAGTTTCGACATTAACAGAAAAAAATACTAGATGATTGGGTCGCCCGTTGGTGCGGGGTGAATAAATTAAAAATTTGGGGGCGTGACTTGTGATATTGCCATTAATTTTCTTTGTCCTAAGGAACACACATGCCAAATTTCAAGTTCCTAAGTTTAACAGTTTTCGAGTTCTCATATTCCACTCCTTGATTTTTTTTATCTCCTCCCTCTGGGCGATGTCGCATCTAAAAACTAACATAGCCGTTGCTAATGTATTGAAACGAAGAATTTTCATGCCAGATATGAAGTTTCTAGCTCAAGCGGTTTTCGAATAGTATTCCGACCCCCGTTTTACCTCCTTTGGGAGGAAGTGACAATCATTTAATGCCATAGGTTATCCTTGTAGGTCCTAAGGAATACCTGTGTCAAATTTTGTTCCAATCTGTCAAGGGATGTGGAATTGTATAGCGTTAAAATAAACAAACTAACAGACTTTCAATTTTATATAAACTGTGAAGGATCAGATACTTAAGCGAATTGAGCTCTATGAAGAGCATGATTTGATAATTCTCAATATAACAATTAATGAATTTAAGAAATGAATCCCTTATTGTAACAATGGCTTAAGCTACAACACAAGAAAGCTGGTGATATTAGTTAAAAATGATTAGTTACTTTGCTCCTATTTGTCGCAGAGCATGGTCTAACCTTGGTAATATAAGAAAGCCATCCTTCTACCAACCTTAAGTTTGATTCATCTCTGGGAAAAATAGATGCTCTACCATTCATCATTTCATGTATAGTAGCAACAAAACGTCAGTGCATCTGACCTTGGGTTCACGGCAGCGAAGCGAGTTTAGCTTGTCCAAAAATATGAAAACAAAAGAAAGAAATATCACATGAAATACCCGCTCGGTTGTGAATCGGAGGCATGCAACGTTGGTGTTGAGTGGGATGCATAAAGAACACCTTATTCTCTGATACTCCAGACATTCAAAACTTCCTCCAAGACTGAAACATTTGCAATATTGCACACGGCTTTCAGCCAAGGATCTTCTTGCTGGCAGCTTAGGCTCACTAGCTAGCAACTGAAACCCAAGCCTCACCGACACTAAAGTTTCGTCGCTACTATAAACATCACATACTTTGCTGAGCTATGTCTTAGCTAACTGTTGGAGTAAAGTATTAAAATGTGTATCTAATTCTGCTTCGAGGCGACTTTAGTTCTCAGGTCTCGTATTTTTCAGGAATAGAAGCAGATAGAAACGTGAAAATTGTTTCAGAAGACGCAGGATGAAGAAGAGGGCTCGTAGCTTTCATTCCTTTGACTCAGATAGCTTGTAGCTCCTTGTCGTGGAGGAAGCGTTCACGTTCGAAGAACAGAATTTTATTATTCGTTCTCTCCATTTGTGTGGAATGGCAATTATCGAAATTCATCGTCAGTTGAGTGAGACACTCGGTGATGGAGTTATGGATGTGAAAAATGTGCATCCTTAGGTGTGACAGTTCGAACGTCCAGCGAACCGAAGAAGCTTCGGTCACGCACCAGCCTGTCGAACAGCATGATTGCGCGACAAAAACAAATAGCTATGAGAAATCGCTGATTGACCGTGATAGATACTAGCCTCCACAGTCTGTATCTCCGAACGACCTGTGCATACCTTCCTGAATAAAGATCTGGAGACGTGGAAAGTTTCTTCCAGGTGGGTTCCACAAATGCTGACCGAGCAAAACAAAGCTTCACGCGTTGCAATGTTGCGCTTGTTGGTGGGATGAACATGCATTCGTTCTACCAACTGCCACAATGGATGAGACACGGACTCCATCTTCAGGTTTCAGCAGCTAGTATTGTGAAACCTTATTCAACTGCTCTGACCATCCGTCCGTCTGTCGGCAATGAACTCAAGGACCACTAGGGCTAAGAAGGTGATTGAGGTGTCGTTGGAAAGATCTCAGAGAGACAAGTTCAAACCCGTATCATTCATCCAGATCACATTAGCGGGGCTCGGGTTCCGCGGGAGCAACTTTCAACTCAGGAACTTGTAGGAGTTGAAGGTATTTCAGGTGTCGTTAGAAAGGTCTCGGTAAGACGAGTTCAAACTCGCATAGATATTCCACATCACAGAGAGCGTTTCCGAGATACGGGTGAGATTTTCAATTCAGGAACTATTAGGCCTACGAAGGTCGTTGAGGTGTGATAGGAAAGATCTCGTTGCAATTCTTCAGCGGAACATTGATTATGCGAATAGGATGCTCGCTGCTAAAGCCTATCGATAGCATATATACACAATCCCACACCTTACTTAGCTACGCGTCAATTGTTCTAGTTTGACAATGGAATGACACCGACACATCACCGAAATATTTCAGGCGCCAGTGTTTAGAAAATAATGGTAACCACGTGTTTGGACAGCAAATGTGTTATGTACCCTAGCTATGATTTTGTCGGTTTCAACTAGGGTGTGGAACCATATCCTGGTGCCATCAAGCTGTTTAGTACAAGAGCACCCTCTACACACCTACATACACCACCCTAAGGTATGTAATGGTGAGAACCAATCGAAGATGCGAGAATGCGAGCAAAGTTCCAGCATGAGAATCGTGTTGTATCGTCAACATAAAAGAAAGTTTGAGAAAAAAAGAATATGTGCACATGACCAATAATTAGTTAATTAATATTGTTTGCAACTATTGTTAGATTCTTATAGCGTACTACGAAAAATTCGAGAGAGTTGGTAACACTGTTTAAAAAGTGGAAAAAGAATCTAAAACTCTTCTTCCTTGATTCTTAACAGTATTCTCGTCGACTTCTTGAAGCAATACGTTTTCCAGGCTAATCAGTCCCACTCCAAAGAGAGACATTATGACTCATAAAGCGAATTTAGGAGCAAAAATCCCATTACTTCTCATTTTAGTGGAAGTTTTTAACTGCAAGGGGAGGGGAGGGGGGATAGAAGGGAGAAATTTTTAATTTCCTTGTCTTTCAAAATTGCATCTTATCCTCTTCCCTTCTCTGCACCCCGTTGTAACAATCCAGCTTTTCTCACTTTATTATTAGAAGGCCTCTACTTGCTTTCCTCACCCTTATTCACTATATTTTTTTTTTCACTTGGTAACGCAGCACCAATAGAAACTGACGAATATTCAAAAGGCAACGAAGTTCCATCTGACGTCAGAATTCAAGTTGTGTACTATATCGAAGAAGAAGAAGAAGAAGAGGAATTCAAAGTGATTGTAGCTGTTGGCGCCCAGATTGGGTTTCTGTTTATTTCAAACAAACGTTCAAGAAAGAAAACATATTTTTTTTCTCAGCATTAGAAACTAAATGAAAAAAGCATTTGAGGGGGAAAATAAAAACAGTTAAAATTATTGTTTTCTTTATGTGTGTGTGTGTGTGTGTGTGTGTGTGTGTGTGTATGAAACTAGAAGAAAACAAACATTTCGTAGATTGACATTCGGAATATTAAAAAACTTTTCGTTCAACAGATGGCGTTGAATGAGAAGTTTCCTTCTTTTCGTTTTCGAAGCAAACATTTTTAACAGGGATAGCGGGAATGAAACAAAAAAAAAAGTGTAGTTTTGTTAAGAAAACACGCACCTAAAGTTTCTTTTGTTTGTGTATGTAATATAAATATTTTTGAGTGTATGCATGTTTTTCTTGTAGCTAAGGAATAATAAAATGTAAACATAATGTTCCTTTTTGCGAATTACTATCCACCATGAGCGTGCAGCCACGTACGTACCTACACTGCAAAAAAATCTATGTTAATTCAATACTGTGTGGTTTTCCAGCGACCACAACTTGTTTGTGTTAAATCAATACAGTTTATTTTGTGATTTGTGTGATTGAACACTGTGATTGCGCTAGTATGATACTCTGTATGTGTTGAATCATCAAAATAAACACATTTTTTTTTATTAATTTAACACAAAAAGTGGTTGTCGCCCTGGGACACCAAAAAGCGTTGAATTAACACAGCCATTTTCTTTGCTGTGTATTGTGTGGCGCGATTATAAGTACAGGTCAGTCTGCAGTGAATGAGGGTCAGAATTGAATTTGGAATTAACTACCACACAAAGAATAATCTAACAGTCGCCGTGACTCAGTCGGTAGCTCATCTGACTACGAAACGGACGACCTGGGTTCAAACTGAGGTGTACTAAGCCTCCTATCTATCAAATTGAGTACCAGAGTGTCCTTGGTATTCCTGGACATCTTGGGAGGTAAAGATGATCGAGCGCGGGACTGGACATTCCACTTTACTTTGTGCAGTTGGTGGAGAACATGTTTAGCGCTACCTCCACATCGCCCATACGCCGTTCAAGGTACATGCGCATCGCTCAGGGGACACCATTATCTTTACTTTAGAAATAAAATGTACCGTAACTTGTAAATTAAAACAAGAGACAAAAATAATGCATATTATATAAAAATTAACTGTAAAGCCCAACAAACAAATAAAGAACAGATTTCTAAAAATATTTAAATTCTAAATTATTTTACAGACAAGAAAAGAAATAAAGTACAATTTAGTAAAAGTATTTTTGTGGTTTTCTTGTGAATCATAAGAACGAATTGAATACAATCTTGCAATCGAAAAAGTATATTAGGGACATCCGATGCAATGTTGAAAAAAAAAAAAAATCACAGCACTGCAGTTTCTTAACTGAACTCGCTTCAGTCACATCAATTAATTTTATTTGGTTTCGGTGTTTCAAGATGGCAATACTTTTGTTTCCTGCACTGGATTTTAATTGGTCATAAACAGTAGAATTATTTTCTCAAGAATTGAGGAATAATTATCAAAATATTTAATACCGAGCAGCTGCAGCTAAGCTAGTAGAATTTTTGGTTGAACTTTCAAAAGTTCTGAGTTCGATGCCAGCGGCTGGTCATCCTGACTGAGCGTTTTCCAGGAAATTTTTTCAATCAAACAGCAGTGGCCAACTTTCTTTCTTCATCTTTTCCGCTTCTGTTTCTCAGCCTAAGCAATATTTGCCTAAATGCCATAACTGAAATTCAATTCAAATCAAAATATTTAAAAATAGATGAAGCTGAAGGAATATTGTACATTCTTCTGAGATGGATAGACTCGCACTTCGTGTAGCCTCGCTTTGAAAATTATTTGTAATTAAACGTTATAGGCAGTTTTAAAATTCTTTTGTAAATATGAATTTAAAATTTTGCTGCAATGTTTTTATGAACAAAAAAAAATATATTAACAAGGTAATTTATATGTGAAAGAATTCAAGAATTATTTTATTATCCCTGTTAGTACTTTTTTCTTAAGATAATAATTGTTAAGAGTGAATATATATCTTCTCCTTTGGCTTATCCCTGTTTTATGTTGGTTTTATATATCTGAGCACCAGAGCTAAGCTAGTACCATTGTTCTATCTAGCAGTCACTTGGACTCGCTTTCAAGCTACCGGCCATCATAATAGCGGTTTTCCACTATTTTTCTCTTTCACCAGGTAAATGTCAGGATAGTACCTCGACAAAGTCACTGGTCGTTACTTTCCCCATTCCTATTTCTCTAGAAACGTGATCGCCGAGAAACATCATCCCTCAAATGATACAGCAAGTTGCAAGTTAAAGCCAGAAAAGGAAATATTGAAAAATTTCATTTCATTTCTTGGCAATAAGGCATGTTCTGAAAAAGAAGCCTTTATTATATTCTCGAACAGAAATGACTTATTAAACTAGTGTGAAGGGACTTATGTAACATAAATTATCACTACTTTCGTCTTTTTTAGTTTGTCAGGCTTTTCATTTTCTCCCAATTTTACCTTTGGAGACGGGGGGGGGGGGGGGGGGGGGTCTTCTTCTTTCATCATTTCATTTTCTGATCCAAATAAATGAAAATTCAAAAGTTTATTCGTTTCCTTCGTTTCGAAGTATCGATTCAAACGAACGTAACAACAACAGTAATAACTCAAAACGAGAAAGAAAATTGAAAGAACAGAAAAAAGAATCTTACAAAGGGACGGAACATTAAGACGACATAAAGAAATAAATGAAGAGAGAGAGAGAGAGAACAAGAAGAGTCTTTCTTTGTTCCTTAAAAGAGAATTGAACAGGAATAAAAACAAAATCATGATGTTTACAGTAAAAGCGTGTATTTCCTTAAAATCCAAACTGAACAAGAAGTTAAATTCAGCAGAAAGGTTAAGAGTACATAATAAAAGCATCTAAGAAAAAAAGCACACACGTTTAAAAAAAGATGGAATTTATTTATTTATTTTTTAAAAAAAGTCAGATCATAAGCTAATGGATGGAAGATTTTTTAATTTCATGGTTCTTGCTTTTAAATAAAAATCGTTTGTATGGTTCTGTTCAAATCAAAAGTGTGTTTGTCCTTCTTGAATAGAAGAATAAGTAAAATTTTAACCAAATCAATGGAATGCATGGCTGGTAAAAGAAAAGTGTTCCAGAAAGGGCAAAACTGAAACCGAGTAGTCCTTAATAAATTAATAACTAGTTCATATTTTGGTTATGGCTCTTGGGACCTAACTTGTAGCTACTTGTACTGTATTTCAATTTATATAATTCTGGATGAATCAATTCAAATTCTAACTATAGTTTAGTCTGTAAATGGTTTGCTTAAAGCTGCTGTAAACGCTGGAATGTTATCCGGTTCTCCGTGTAAATGTAAAAATGATTAGACTCTTATTAAGTAAACGCTTGTCTCCACGCCTTGATTTGGGGATGTTTGGTAGAGCTCCGGGACAGGTAAGTATTCCCGCTTATCCCCTCAAAAAGACTTACCTTTCGTATACCGATGATCCTCATCGAGGTTTTATCTTAGTTTTGGTCAGTGAAACTACACAAAGTGAAAGCTGGAAATGACTGCTACCTTGTATAACTTCCATCGGATGTTGTGTTCACCGGTTGACGTAGGTCCTCAGATTTGTGAAGGGCTAGGCTTTAGGTGGCTGTACAGTGAATGAAAGTCCTTTGAAAGAAATAATGTAAAAAGTATCAGACACGTATTAATAATTTCACCGCTCCGCTGCGTGTAAGTTGTGACGTTGTACATCACGGATATTAAATGAAATGGAATATACTACAAATTCTGCATGGAATTCATTGAAACGTTACAAAATCGCATCACTATAATGTGACAGAAACAGGAATTTGCACTCACCACGCGAACAGTGGCTCTAACAAACATGCCGTCTGAACTGATTCAATATGAATGTAGAACAAATGGTAATTCAGGCAGAAAACTCATCGATACATAAATATCGTTGACACCAGGAACACTTTAACGTAGAGATTTGCTCGAATTTGTTTTACAGAATAAGTGACCTATCTGATTGAAACTAAATCCCACTGGATTGGTGAAATAATCATATCGTATTGTGATGTGAGCGGAACGGAATCATGCTTAGTTGATAAGATTTCTATATCTACAAGGGTCCAATCGATGATGTATTAGTGACTGGAGTTTTTCGATATTATCTCTGTTGTGGAGTTTGATGTCGAGTTGATACAGAACCACCGCGTCTGGTAATATGTGAAGATAGTTCTTATACGTCTTGTGGTTTTATTAGACGAGTCGTGTGATTCAGTATAATCAAGATGTTACACTGCTTGTTCGGAACAGTGGCAGTTTGCAGATAAATGTTGTATCCAGTCCATGAATCCACTAATACGGCAATACACTGTTGTCAATATGGTGTAAAATATACACAGTCTCGAACGTCTTCAGTATATTATTTTGTCACTTTTCCAAATGTCGATGCATAGATATGCAAGTTCTGTGACCGGAACATTGTATATTCTACCCGTGGTCCAATCGTACCACCAACTTCTTGTAACACAATAAGCACGCGACTAAGCAGTTGTCCACTGGTAGACAGAGCAGGCTGTATTTTGAAGCTATGTATTATAGCAGGTATGGATTGCTGCAGCGTGTTTCTCACCATGGATGGCAATACTCCAATTTGTATCCAGTATGAACGGTGTTATACACATTATCTTCACCATGTAAAGCGATCTGGCGGTTTCTGGAAATATCCAAGCAGCTTTCTCCAAGAATTTCAAAAAAAAAAAAAAAAAAAAATACAGGGCAGCAGACGACCACCCTGAGTTATTTTCCTCAGTCCCACAAGAGAAATGCCGGACCAGTACCTTCTACTTAGGCTCCTATCCTAAAAACCATAAATAAATTCATTTTGCAAGCTTCCGCAATGCTGATTCAGATGAACCATCTTTGTTTTATGACCATGGGAACTGGACAAACTGCTTAAACTTTCCGTAAGATAAGAAAATGGAGAATAAACATGGTTATTTATTTCTATATTTATGCCTACATTTCGTAGAAGCTCAATTGTTTCAATTTATGCCGTTGGCGTAAGCCAATAACATTAATTAAGATGGAGTTTCAGTGATTCTTAACGTTAGGCTAGTCGATATTCCTGATCGAAGTATTCTTTCGCCGAAGAAACTTCTAAACCCATTTTGGATCTGCTTTTGCGTTCATATGATCTAAAGAATATTTTAAAAATAATTTATTTGTTAATTAAAACTTCTGCACACAAATAAAATTCATAAAAGATGAAATAGAGTCCTTTTTCATTCTGATAATTGATTTTGTTTACGTGCAAGTTAAATATCCAGGCTGAAGATACTAACTTATGCTACCTGATATGGTACTGCCTGCTGTTATATTTTGGGCTATGTTCTAAATGTTATGATTTTGGTTGAAAAGGGAATTTAATTTATATAATTTGTCATTATCTTTTTATTTATTCATTTAACGCAAGTTGATAAAGTGAAAACAAAAAGAATAAGCGTGTTCTATGCATTGTTAATGTTTTTAAATGTTCAAGAAGTTCAGTAGTTGACCAACAGATGGCAGCATATTTTTGCGCATGGAGGCAGGTTAAAAGTGCAAAAGTTATGTATTAAACAATTGTTTCTAGTTATAGATTAAAAGTAAAAAAGCATTTGGTTATTGATAATTAAAAGTTTAAAGAGCTGTAAATGAATTTAAGCTATTGTAAAGATGCTGAGATTTATTATTCGCAGGAAGTTAATGTACATGGTAATGTAAATACGCTTGTCAGGAAACGCTATTAGAACTTCTATTAATCGGATTTATTTTCTGATTTTAAAGAATAAAACACTTAAATTTTGTTACATGAGTTTTTCTTGCGGGGCAACTTGCTCTATGTTCTAAGAAAAGCTATTATCTGCTCCAAGGAAGCTGAAAAGCGCCGCAGAGCAGTATAATAGTATAAAAGCTCTAAGACTTCAGGTTTATACGATTACCTTTGTAGTCTCCACTCTATGTATAGCTGCATATTGATTTGGAGCAATTAGGTAGACCTGTCGGAAGCTAATTTCATGCAAGAGATAACTTCAGCTGCTTTCAAAGTTTCATGCGAAGAATCTACTTATTAGAAGCCCTGAGATTTCTAAGTAAAAACTCTACCGTTTTAGCTAGCCAAAGGAATAGCAGACTGATAGATATATATAAGTATATTACATACCTACTGAATTAACAGTTATGGTAACAGTATAATATGCAAATTGTATTATTTAATTTGATGTATGACCTTGAAACATAAATAGCAACCACTCTTCGGATGCCCCTGTAACGTAGTTATTAGAGCGAAGGACTACAAATCACAAGGTCCGAATCGCGCGGCAGATAGCTGAAGAAGTGATGAACACCCAGTAATGGACATACTGCTTGACTCAAAATAATTCAAATAATCATTGCTGATGTTTCTAATATCTCAGTGCTAAACAAGATTATTATGTTGAATACTGTTCTTCGATTATCTGATTGCTTCATGGAATTCCACTTAGTGATCATTCCGAAGATCCTGGGTCAGAAAACAGCGGTCGACCATCCTCAGTGAGGTTTTAACAAGGTTTTCCTCAGTGGTACCAGGCAAATACCCTGATGGAACCTTCAGCTTATACCTATCCGACTCCTTGCCGCTTCCTTTCCTTTAACTTATCCCAGCCTGAGTCATAGATTCCTTGTGGCCAGAAAAATGCAAATTCTAAATTTTAATGAATAGTGTCCAATACTAAAACAAATCATTTCATTAATGGGCATCCCCACGTCTATCATTGAAAAAATAAATGGAACCAAAAATTTCCTGACAAACTTATGTCATGAAGGGTAATTAATCATTCCTAAGTTGAAATTGAGTAACTAACAGAGTTATCATTTCGCCCTCGGAGTGGCCAAGAGTTTAACGCCCTCGCTTTCTGCGCACGTCGTCATGGGTTCAGTTTCCACTGAGGGTTTCGAGCCCACTTCAGCTCGCTTAGGACATTGATAACAACTCAATCAATCAAGGATTTTGATTTCAACCCAGTAATGAATCATGAGTGTCCATAACTGGACAAAAACTGATTTTGCCGTACCGCTAATGTGCACCCCTGATTTGCATAACAGTTCTAATGTTTAGTTGGTTTGACGATTTATACGCTTGAAACAAAGACATTTTGTAATACATAATAGCGCAGAACAACAAAACTGTTGTAATTTCATGAGTAAAACACGAAAATCCTAGCCTTAATCACTTGCTTAACAGAATGCATGAAGGAGTACGCGCGACCATGAAACTAACTGTAACATCATGTCAGAAATACCAGATGAAACCAATGACGAGTGAATCATATTCAGTGGTATCAGAACATACCATATTTAATTTTCCTACGTAGGTGAAATGATTCCCGTCCTTAAGCAAATCTTATTTTACATTTCACTTCAAGTGTCCATGACTGGCACACCGTCCATTACTGATGCGTTTACCTTAAACAGTTCGTTGAGAATAAACGAAATGTTGTTTCTGCTGAACAAATTTGGTCATGGACAATTCTTCTGATTAAAGTTTGTTTCAGTGTATACCGTGAATTCTACGCGTACCACTGAGCACCTTATAACATTAAGGTAAGCATTGGCTGGGCTATTGAAAAATTAGGTAAGTCGACTCCGTATATCGGCATATACATTCCATTAGAGCCCTGCCTGTACACCACATTTACAACGCTGAAGGATGTGGTGAATTGGGTTGAGAGGAACTGAAGGAGACACCAGGTTCACGTGTGCTTGCGTCTGAGATAGAAAGAAGAAGCAAAAAAGTCATGGAAGTTAGTGAAAAGTCGTGTGAGAGAAACGGCTTTGAGAGAGAATCTTCAAATGAAGAGAGGAGGAAAGAGGGGTAAAGAAAGAAAGAAAGAAGTTGAAAAGAAAAGCTAGTGGCGACGACACAAGCCTGAGGTACTGAACAACAACGCTAACCCTTCTGTCCTTTTGCCAAACTAATCAAGATAAGAAGACTCGTGTAATGAACCCCGGCCTTCAAGACAGAGACAGAGAAAGAGTAGTTTCACTTTCTTCACTTGGAAGCTCTCCTTTCCGCCTCACTTTTAGCCACATTTAGCAGCGAGCCTCTTCATTCTGTCATCAGAGAGAGTAGTGTCTTTTTCGTAATAGACTTTTTCTGATCGAATTAAAATCGTCCTTTTCAGCAGCATTTCCTTCGGAAACAACCCATTTCAGTCTGAGTACCTTTGCTTTCAAGTCTCTTTTCGTTTCCTACTCCTTTTCCCGTTCTTGGTGGTTGTTGTTTGTTCATGTCATGTCCTTTTAGAAACAGTTATTCCTTTCCACTGTTGTTTCGATTGAAAGTAACTCCTTTCCATCTTTCATTGTATTTGATTATGTTACTGGATGAGTTGGAAAGGAACATAATCTTTTCCACTAGTAATTAACTTTACAGATAGGAAGTACGATATATAGTCATTTACAAATTGGCATTTTCAATTAAACCAATATCACTTTACTATAATGCATGGCACGTACCGTATTCTTCTCTAGATTTTAAAATTAAGGTACGTTCCTCGGAAAAAATATAGATCAACGTTTGCTGTTGACATACAGCGTTTGTAGAACTAACCATAGGTTGTGACAGGCGTAACGTTATTGACTTAGCCAAGGCGTCAGGCTCCCATCTTGGTGTGCTCAGTAAGAATTTAGCAGTGTGCTATTTACTCGTGTCTTTACATAGTGATATGCTAATTTGGTTAAATATATACTAAAAATTAAACAACACACAAAAAAAAGAGTAACGCTTCTGTTTTACAAGCTGATCACTTTTATTTTAAGTCTTTCCCACTCCTTTATACTCTGACTGGGCGTACTTTGATGGCAGACTAACGTTGTTATGCTCTTATTGCGGATTATCAATTTTGACTTATCATCTAATTCAAATATCCTTGGTTAAGTCAATGACTTCACGTCTGACACAACCTATAGATAGTTCTATAATGCCTGGTTTAGATTACTAAAATTGTTATGATGGTAAAATAATGGTTGAAATAACTCCGTTTAGACTACAGAACTTGGTTATCGTGCTTGTACTGCCATTGTCAGTAAAGAAACAGGTTACAGGCTTAGAGTAAGGAATCTACTTTTTCCATACTCTAAGGTTACACGGTAAAGGTTTAAATTATAAAATACTGAACACAAATGAATTGATTGTAGCGTAACATTTTGTAGATTAGTTCTGCCATTATTCTTTTATACTTTAAAGATGATACGCACCACTAGGATGCTATAGATTTCGATAAAGAAAGAAATAAACTCACGAAGTGAGCTGCGCTTAACGGCCATCTTGCGTCTAGATAACTAACGTAAGATAGTCGTCGTTAGTTGAAGCTGGTGCTTAAATTTGAAACCCGCGTTAAAGGTAACTACCATTTACATTACTAAAATGATCTTGGATAACGTTAACCTTGGTAAGATGTTAGTAATGTAAACAAGGCATAAACGTTGGTTAACACACGCAACGATATTCGAACAATGCAATTTCTTGTGCACATTAGTCTATAATTAAATTAAATTGTAGTTGCAAATAAATAATAAAATAATTATATTTTCACTTTGAAAATTGAATTAATCTTATTTTCATTAAATTTCAGAATATAACTCGTCTGTTAAAAAAACTATTATTAGTTTTAGAACAGTTATTTTCTTTTCGTCTTGTTATAACCAACGTTTATAAAACTAATAGCTTACCTCACACGTAATGCCATTGACTTATCCAAGGATCTTAGAACTAGAGGATAGGTCGAACAAAATCCAACTGACTCCGGACCGAGCTTGGGTGTACCATACCGCCACTCGCGTGTTGTAACTGAGGACAAACGTCAATCAGAACGGTAAGCCGCTGGTCTTGAATTCAGGATCTTTAGAACGCAAGGCCGATGCTTCATCAACTGAGTTACGATTTGCTTGGTATGGATAATGAGTACAACACTTTCCACATTATATTCGTTTCCACAGGCTTCGATTATAAGAAGTGAACTAAATTACGAAGTACTTTTAGGAACAGAGAGAAAATGTAGATATTTTTAGTTCTTATAAAGATTCAATTCACTTTACAAAATAGAGTCTCTTTGGTATTAAATAGAGCTTTTTCCTCATCATTTCTATATTTGTCCCCTCTCGCTCTAATAACAATGCTATTCAGGAAATGAATTCATCTGTTCTGGCTACATATGTGTACCTTGTGGGATTAAACTATGTAACCTGGTCGGCTATTCAACTCAGGTGAATACATATCCCCGTCACATACAATACACACCAGTGACTGTCAAAGGTGTATATACCGTATACTGAATGCAATACTCTCTATCTATCTCTCTCTCTCACACACACACACACACATAACGCATAGACTATTTACACATTCACATACACACGCTCTGACATTCTTTTCTCTGCTTATAAAAGAATAAACACAAAACATAGACTCTTTTGTTACGGGAGCCAAAAGCTACATTCCTTTTTGTTTTAGGTGCATACAGTAATCATCTTGTTTGCGTTTCTCCATTTTATTTCAACTAACTTTCCTTGTGTACTGCACCTAACATGGCTACCAGTCCTGAATGAGCTCAACGAGTAAATAGTAATTGATTCATATGCGCGAACAAACGTCTATAGTATATTTCGCGTGTATTGAGAAAAACGGCAAGGAAGTTGAATCTTGTCTGCAGTGCGGTGTCTGTGTGTGTGTGTGTGGGGGGGGGACATGGTAACAGACTTTTGTTCCATCAATCCTTACACAATGTTAGAAAGCGCATTCACTCACCCGGAAACATATCTAATATAAACTTTTTTTCCAAGGTTTTTGTAGAGTATTCAAAATTTCTAAATACCGAGTTTTTTTTTGTTTCAATATGGTCAAAACCAAGTGCGAAAAATACCAAGGACACATCACAGACCTTTGTTTCGTAAATAACTCAACTTACACAAAAATGTTGCTTAGACGTTTGTTCGCGCATACGCCTCAATTATTTTTGCTTCGTCTGTTTTGTTTTCACATTTATTTGTTTCTTTATCATTTTGGACAGTAAAAAAAAATTTCTTCATACTTAAGCTTACTTAATTTTAATTTTTAAATATTTATACTTGATATTATATTAGCACACTTATTTTTTTGATTAAATTTATTTTTCTTTAAATATTTAAAAATTTTCTGAAAATAAAACCGTTTTGGGCTGGCATTTTGAACTCACAAATACGAAATTTAAGGCAAATCGGGTAATTTGTAAACAATAATGTATTTACGCTGTTGATATCTTAAATTACACATCAAAATCAACTCAGCGACTCATGTATTCATTTTCTTTTCAAATAAATAGACGATATTTCAAACTGAACTCGCTTCTGGCTGCCGCTGTCTTGGGTTTCAAAATTTAAGCCACCAACTTAGATTTTGGATTGATTAAGCCACCAACTTCATAATATTTAGAAATCAACGCTCTTCCAAACCTCTAGATGGGTTCACGAAAATCTGATTGGTTTGGAAATTTAAAGCCCTTTTGATTTAGAAATTAGATAGAGATCTTTGGTCCGAAATTTAACGAATGTTCGACTGGTATTAAAGTCGTAGTGTGTGTGTGTTCGTTGGTCTCTGAAACGCCTGTATCCTCGTTTGCATATCGTGTCCCATCCATCTCGGATAAACGAGATTTTAATTTATGGTGAATAAATAAATGGATGTGGTTGTTGCATGAATGTGGAACGTTTTAGTGACTTGTTATATAGTCTATAGTAGATATGGAAACTTTTCACTATTTAGTGTTAACATAATCCACTTCCTTCCCAGTCTCACTACTTTTTTTGCTCAGGAGTCTATGACCTTTCTTCCCACCTTTCTACCCACACCTGCTAGAGGGTTACACCCTCTCTCCTCCTTTACCCCTCTAAATATTCAAAACACCCCAGAACATCTTTCCTGAAAGAAACACTGATCATATTACCAGGCAAGTTAAACCAAAACAAAGGCAAGATAAAATTGTACGTTGTGTATTCTATACAGGGTTTCCGCTAGGATTTTCAGTTTTTTTTTTGGAGGGGGGGTGCAAAGTCAAAATTGGGAGAGTGTAAGTGGAGTTTTGCACGGATTAGCAAAAATTTTAAAGTTTTTTTTTTAGATATTGGGGGTGACACCCCCACAGGGGTGTCTGACGGAATTATTGATGCTTTAAAACAAAAGATAACTTTGTTTACTTTGTTCTATACAATGGCTGGAAGAATTTAAATTAAGTACTTCATAAACTAGACGCACAGTACACAATTCAACTAATTCAGAATTTAACGAATGAGTGAACGTAAACAGTGATTTTATCTATCAATAAGTGAGTGATCGGTCTACGTAAAATGTTTAGTAAACTTTGTGTGTTTGGTCAGTTTTTAGTAACTATAGTCAACTTAGCCTCTCACGATTCCTAAGCTGTAAAAAATTCTAAAATCTACAAATTCCCATGTCCTAGCCAAGACTCGAACCCAAAGCTTTGGAAATCTGTCTTAACGCTTTAGACCACGGGGTCCACCCAACAATAAGCACAGATATCTGCCAACAGATGTCACATGAATACAAAATAATATTAAATATAATTTTGAGTCTTCATGGTGTTAATTTCCTCTTACGGATTCCCTTAATTCTTTATAACTTAAATGGGATAGTTTGATTAGAAGTACAATAAATTCGAGGAAGATATCCACGTAAATATGCAAATATTTGTATTGTTAAAAGAACTCTCAAGTAACGAAACTAGATTCTACAACTTAATCCTTAGACCCGCCATTAAATTCTTGAGGTATTATCGATCAGAACATTTAATTTTACGGTTTTGATCATTCCGAATAAGAATTTTCCCGATCTATGGAAATGTTAGATAAGATAAAATGAAATTTATGGACAGCACTTTGGCTTACGCCCGTCCCGATGGAAATATTAGGAATTTAGATCATACTGAATATTCAGTGCCGGATCTAGAAATTTTCCTATGGGGCAAAGTTAAATTTTGCCACCCTTTCAATCGTTTTTTTTTTTTAGCCAAACAATATGACCGGCCGACGCGACGGCCACAAAATTGTCTTACATCACGTAGTGTACTTTTGTTGTCTTCTCTGAAGCCTGTCGTGGCATCGCTATTACTAACTCCAGTAAGGCAGTAAACCTGCCTATCTGACTTGAATCGCTATTTTGAATTTTAAAGATGAAGGTAGGTTGTATGGAATAATATAAAGAAATGTCTTAGAACCGCCCCGGTATTGAAATTGTGACCACATTTAGGTCAATTTCAATGTAATATGCGATTTTAGCCTACTTCCTTTTTAGGAGCTTTTATTATTTTTATTTTTAGCTGTCTGCGGCCCCCTAAACGTGCCGCCTGGAGCGCTTGCCCCTTTTGTCCCCCCCTACCTATATCCGGCACTGTGAATATTTTCTCATTTGTAAATTTTTATATCGCCTAATAATAGTGTTATTTGTAGAACATCAATGCACGAAATCGCCAGACCTAGTATGAAAAGATACACTTAAAAAAAAAACTCAAAGCCATTATGGCATTGTTTTCACTATCTACTTCGAATGGAAGATTGACTAGTCAAGTTACTATAATGCAAAACGTCCTTCTTCCAATAATTTTCTTTTGTGTCAAAACGACTTCAGTAGAAGTGAACTTTGCACATATTCCGTAGGAATAAAAGTCTCTCTTAAAGCTATTTTGCACGAATTTATTTACCATCAATAAATTTCAAATATCATGGCGACCATTTTACATTGAAACAGAATAAAATAAAATAAGCAAGAACAACAAAATTATAAGTAACGTATCTTGTGTCAAACAGGGACAGGGAAGGGTATTGTATTTAGATATGGTAGAGGTGAAGAAGATATTGGCCCAAAGAACGATTCTGGCATTCGCTTGTCAAACGTTGGAAAACCTCAGTCAAGATAGTCAGTGGTGGGACTCGAACTCACGTGCCGATTCGAAGTCTTCGATGTTTATCGACGTCACGACTTTGATGCAGCCATTTAAGATAAATATGATGGATTTTTTCTTTTACTGGTAACGTGTATTAGTTAAATACAAAAGTGACTAAGCTGGTGATGGTTATAGCCCTTCAGTGCAGGGTTGCCAACTCACAAGAGCAAATTCCCGCTGACGGGCGTCTAAAAATCCACATTTTTCGGTCAAAAAGCGCCAGATTTTGTATTATGAAGAAAGCCACGTAAACAGCAAGGAAGGACAGGGGTCCAAAATACTGACCACCCATCAAAGTTTAGATTGGTTGACTGTTATTCTGAACCCTTACCGTAACAACGTAGTTCCTTTTCACTTTCTCAACACAGTTACGGCGTAGATGAGTTCGTAGCCGTGAACCTCAAAATTTCCCGCTAACCGCAGTACAGCTTTCCTCCCCGCTATTTGCGTACGCAAAAGCTCCAGATCTAGCGTGTTGTTGACAGCCCTGCTTCAGTGTAGTCTGCTGAAGCGATGATGACATGATTCCAAACACAAGGCCGACGGTATACTCCAATATGTTCTGCTAGTGTCCGATGAGAGTGCTCTGTTACAGAGATGATGCTAGAAATATCACGGACACGTCTCTTTCTTCGAGATTCCCGATCCTTCGTGAACAAATAGAAATCATACTTCCTTGTTGAACAGTGTGTGCATCCACGTGATGTTGCATTTCCAGAGTACCCATCGTTGTGATATTCTCGAGCTGTATCAGTCCATGTTGAAATGTATTTAGCAATCTGGCAACAGTTCGGTATGGAAAAGTTGCGATTCAGTGGTTGATGTAGACAAACGAGTGGGAATTTATGGCCAATCCCATAAGGTGATGGGCATCGTGCCATCAGTCTTAATCTTGTAAATGTGTGGTATGTCTTCAGTTGACATACGCACAGACCATTAATGTATCTGTAACTCTCCATTTCCAGCATGAGATATGTGCACGTACTCTTTCATACTTGCGACTCGCTGCTGACAAAGTGAAGCCATTCGGGCATCTTCGGCTAACTTGGGCGGAGGTGGGTGGAGCCATTTGTTTCGAAGATGCCCGAATGGCTTCACATTGTCAGCAGCTAGCCACAAGTCTCTTTCATGGCCATATTCGTTTATTCTCATAGCTAATTTTGCTGAGATCAGGTAACAACTGGACAACGCTTCTAAAAATTAATTACCGTTTCTCGCAGAGTAAATGGAGGAACATTCGAAAGAATTTTCAGTCATGATTGCGTTCCGAACATGGAGTACAACGCTCGTGTACATTGTACGGGGCTCCCGACGCATGTACAAGACTTCTAGATTGCCGATCAATATTCATAGCTTGCAATACCTTACAAGAACATATTCTTCCAACACATTATTGAATCTTTGCTGAGGCAAATATCAGCAGTAATTAAAGCAAAAGATAGGCACTACAAGCTATTATAACACAGACTTTATATCTGTTTGTCGGAAGAGCCATCTATCGTTCATGAATGCCCAGATTCGATTTTATGATTCCACAATATGAGATGTGTTTTATGGTTCCATCTTTTGGTCGATTTGAGCACTAATCCATCCTAAAAAATAGTAGCTTTTCTACATAAGTTTAACTTCAGTCACTTACAAGTTAGCATGTCAACAACCACATTGAAGCACGAAAACACCTTGCCATTGGTTGGCTGCTGCTTACGTCATGCCATTGAAAAAAATCACTGTTGCCAGATCTAGTACGTACAATCATACTGCAAGTAACTTGTAGGTTATTCAACGATGTTCTTAACAAAATATCTAAAATTTTAGGTACATATATTGCTACGCACTATAAAAACAGAAAACCCGAAAACAAAATATCCAAACAAAAATATTCATTTCTTGGTACGTAAAATTTGCAACATCGCGGCCTTGTGCTATCAATAGTTTTCTTGTAAAGAAATGAGACAGGACGGTTCAAGTATAGACGCAATGCCTGCACATAGCAGCTACAAGAGAAGATAAAGCAACCTCGAAGCGGATTATTTGCCAATACAACATTGTTACGACGCAGGTAGGCTAAAAACACCCACAAAAAAAAAGAGAAAAAAATATAGCAAAGTTCAGCTTTCGTATTCAGGATAAAAAATAAGAAAAAAAAAAAGTTTGTGAGGAAACTTTTCTGCATCTGAAAATTGCAGCATCATTCTTTCTCCTGTGTGCCTTTTCGCTTTATCTCTTTTTTTCCCTCTGACTTTAGAGCAAGCGAGATGTCAATTTTTCTCTGTCTTTTCTCTTATTATCTGGAATCAGTGTAGGCGCTTCATTTCTCAGTGTTGCCATCTTAGCTAAGTATTATTTCCTGTGTGTTAAAAGTACAAATTTGGCGTGGTTTCAACTGAAAAGAAGAAAAACATGTTCTAACACTATTCAGAAATATTAACGTATGAATGCTGACTTGTTTCAGAGATGACCTCCTTCAGCGAGCTTTCTTTTGGATCAGAAATGGGGAACCTATAGAAATGGGTATTCACCTGGTGCAATTGAGGGAACGTATAGAAAATGTCAGTCAATATGATATGTATGAGACCTAGAATCTGTGTCTTTTCAATGCTGACCCGAGGAATAAGATTAAACCATAGGGGCTGGGTGTTATATTATCACACGCATTTAGAACAGTAATAATAAATTTCGTTATTCAGGATTTTGCATACATTACCATTTTACTCCAAGCATTAATTTTTATGGAGATAGGCTATTTTCTTCCAATATACACGGCATTTCATGAACAACTTGTATAACGATTATTTTAAAAAAAATGATACTAGGCCGTGTTATTAGGCATTTTGCTTCCCTTAGTGATGTTAACAAAAATAGGTAAAGTACACACACCGCAGTGTTGCAAACTATGGATAAAACAACGATTTTCGCAATACACACTACTTAATTCCTAGGATATTTCATCCACAGTTTGCAACAGTGTGATATGCATTTTACCTATGATGTTTATCATCACTAGAGAATGCAACATACCCAGTAATATAGGATAGTGCCATTTAAAAAAAAATGTTATACTAGGTTGGTAACACTGACAGACCGGTGTCATCGTGTTTTCATTCCTGATATGAAGCATGATGTTAGAAACAAATTCTTGCAAACGAAATTTTCATTTAATGCTTTGTTTCTGATTTATTGAGAATTATTCATTTTTTTTATTAATTGTTAGATGTTGAGTTTGGGCTCCAAGTTGGAAACGTTGTATCTCCAAAACGAAGCGAAATTTCACCCATAGGATTTCCTTTTTACTGATTTTGATGTTAGCAATCACCTCTTAAATTTTAGCCGTGTATTATAGGGACATCCTGTATAAGAAGCTGGAATCACGCTATTCATAAGTGAAGCGTACAGAGACAGAAGGGGAAATGTCCACTTTTTTAAATAATGAGGTTGCTCCCGTAACAAGTACTACCTAATGATAGCTAACCGCTCAGAAAGTTTCAATACAAAAGCTAAAACATTCACCAAGTTATAGCGGTTTTAAGAAAATGAAATACGTAAGAGCAAATTTGATATGAAGGGGTAACATGACAAGTAGGTCACAAAAAATGGCGAACTCCCCTCCCCCCGGTGGGTGGTATATTTGTACCATGGAGGCGCAGCCCGCCAGAGAGTGTCTGATTACGGTAAAGGGAGCACAACCCTCCCAAACTCCCATGTTGGGAGCGCAGATCCCACGGGGATCTGGGGGCAGCGCCTCCAGCAAAGCAAAGCGAGTATATATATTTACACGCTAGCGGCCACAATTTTGAAGATATTTGAACCAAATTTTATGATGTTATTTCTAAGCTTAATAGCTCAGCTAAGTTCGTTAATTAGCAAAATCGGCCAAAGGGGGTTGTCGGGGCAGGGGGTTGAAAATTTGAAACAATTATATATCAGCCCCTGTGGAGTTTAGAGGAAAACTTTGTCTGCATACATTATAGTACACCCTATGAAGTTTACGGTGACACCAACGATTCAGGTTGTGGGGGTGGAAATTCGAAATTTTTAAAACCACGTCTTGTGGGGTATCGTTGAAAAGCTCTTCATGGTTAATCTACAAATCAATAAATAGTTTTTCGATAGCGCTTATACAAGGCGAGAATTGAATTTTTGAACTTCGAAATCTACCTCAGCCTTTAGGCCTACCGAAAGGGATTTTTTGTGTAGTAGTTAGGGCAAGTTCTTGTCGATAGTTTTCTATCGAGTTTTGCATTTCACGAGTCTCCTTGAATCGCTGAATGTCGTCCGCTATTCCTGAAACATCGCAGTTTTCTGGTTTTGTTACTTCCCTATACTAACATTTTTCCATCTTAAAATTCCATCTCAGGCCAGTTAAAGGATTCATCCTAAGCTCTACGAGATCCATCACGATATTACGCACATGAGTCATGTTGGTACCTGCTCCAAAACCAACATCCAGATAAATTCATTTTCTCCTACATTCCTGTATTCTTCCACACAATCATTTAAACTATAAAATATTCTTCTTCAAATCTGTTAATTACTTCACTTCCTTTATGCACAGCCTCTTGCCTGATCCTAAACTATCATCGCCATGCTGGTTCTTTTCATGGTCGAACATTATGCCGTATGAAGAAGAAGTAGAAGGATGCTGAAGGCTGTAGAAGTGAATTATTTTGTGTTAGTCCGACAAAAATAAGACATTTTATGAAGTAGAAACATTGACGACAGATTGAAAGCTCATTCGACATCAAAGGGTCTGGCGCCATGTGCTCTCATACTTAAGATACTTATATATATTTTTTTAAATATAAGTAGATACCCATGATTTAAGATCATTTTGTTTCGATTTTTCTGACGAAAACTAGGGCCAGGAAAAAAATTAATAATGGCGGTTCCCGTTAATTTTATCTATTACACATAATACAGAAACTGACAAATAAAAATGCTATATAAATTTCTTATTTTTCATCCAATTAGGCTGAATTTGGTATCCAATTAATCAATAAAGATTTTCTAGATCAAAATAAGTTACACGTGGGGTGCAGAACGCCCCAGAAAATTATGATCATGTTGAAAGTGCATTTTTGTGATCTTTAACGCCGTAAGTTTGATGAGCCATAGGTTGCAAAGCACAACTAACACAAAGGATTTCTTTTTGTAGATTGATCTAATCAAGTACTTGTTACATTATAAGAATAAAAACGGTTGTTTTTTGTGGTAATCATATTAACAATTCGTTTATCAATAATAGGTCAATCCATTTAAAGTGACCCAGAAATCATTGATTTGGTCGCTTGATCTCTTATTTTTAATATTTATATGTGAATATTTGAAAACCGGTTTTCTTTTATTTTTTTTACCGTCAATTGATTAATGGCAGCCATTTTGTATTGCCGAGCATACTGCCAAAATGTGTGTTTGCAGGCGTTTACAGAAAATGTTAATATCTGCGGACTGGTTCATCATAGAACATTAATAAAACCTTTCTGCTTGTAAAGTTCATTTGATAATTTTAGTCCTCTGCATGAAAAGCCTAAAACTTAATTGAACTGGTTAAAATGGTATCCAAATGTGATTGTTGAAATAGAAAAAAAGTATGTTTTTTTAAGCTTCTATTTAGCACATAAGAGATTGAATGTTAAACTTGATTTTTTTGTACGCTATTACATATCAAAATGTATTGAAGTTATGCAGAATATGAAGGTTGATATATAGTTCCTTAATATTTTATGAATTTTTAAAATAAAAAAAAATTGTAATTTATGAATATTCGAGGCCTAAGGTTTCTGGTGGGAATCCTGATAAATATCTCGTTCTTTCACATGTAATACACTTGTAAAAATAAATCTACAGAAAAAAAATACTCGTGCAGACTTTGGTAAATATGTTATATTATCACCACAATGCAAAAGTAAGAAGTGAGTATTTAAAATAGAGTGATTTGATATGTATACATGTGTTGATCGTGTTCAAAATGGCGAGAGGCCAAAGTTCGATAACTTCCGTGCATCTTTAATACATTATCACAAAGATATGAGTCAAGGGTCAAGTGATTAATAGTTTGACGTGTTGAAGTATATAATAGGTTGAAGTATAACCCTGGTAGTTGAACATAATGACGTGTGCTTGAAGATAAGTTTTTGAGAAAGATTTACAGGTCAAAACGGGGCGAGATAACTGGAAAATGGAGGAGACTGCATAATGAAGCACTGCAAGGATTCTATGATTCACCCGTCATATAAGAACATGAAATCACGATAGCTAAGATGGGCAGGCCGTGCAGCTAGGATGGGGGATAACAATTCAAGCCGGACGGAAAGAGGTCGTTGGGAAGACCGAGGTGTCGTTGAAATCTTCGAGAGTGTTCATGATGAAAAACACTTGATCTTGCGAATCTTTGTTACTGCGGCGATGAACTTGCGAGTTCTGTAAGTCATGGAGTTAGTAAGTTAGTTAAAGAGAAGGAAATATCTGAATAAAGGCGAAAGGAAGAAAAAATTAAAGCAAAATCAAAATAATGAGAACAAAAACAAAGTTGATCCATCGAAGTTGATCATTTGAGTCAATACTTTGATTGTTTTGGAATATAACCTTACAAAAGAATTTTTGGGTTTATGCATGTTCACTTTCAAATATGAGATTTTTTTCTATTTGTTTCCGGAAACATGAAAAGTAGAAAATTATAAACACTAGATGTTGAGAAATCAGAATGAATTAATACTGTAACATATTTGGTTAATATTATCCTCAATGTGAAACATGATATAATTAGAGAAAAAAAGTTGCTGGAAATAGATAAAATGAGACAATCGCTTACACTGCGTACACAATAGCTCTGAATGAGGCATAGACAGTACAAAGAGCGTGTCTCATCTCCCATTAGTCGCCTCTAGGTAAATCACGTGAGCTCATGCTTTTGTATATAATAGATCATAATGCTAACGTGATAACAAGATGAAGTATTTGTATGTTATTAATATCATACTCCACGCTCATAGCATATATCATGTTGTTATGCATAATTTCCATTAACAGTACACGAATCCAGAATAAACTTGTGTGTTATTATTGAATAATACTGAATTGTGAAAGCAACTCACGCTTCTCACTGTTTCATTACATTTCAAGAGGTCTCATATTTCAACCATTAGTAGTTTTCTTATTGATTACTACGCTTGTCGTTATAGTACTAATAATATTGCCCTTTTATAAATGATGAACTTGAAAAACTTTGGTAAACTTTATTTTATATGGGCCATTTTAGTAAATTTGACTTCGACCCGTCAACATTATATGAATGCAATACTTATTAAAATCCACAAACATCCATGCGTCAGGCGGGATTCGAAACTGCGATCTTGGAGATGCTAACCTAACGCCTTAGACAATGCGACTACCACCTTGGTTGACATGATGAACTTGCATTTGTACATGGAGTGTAATTGACGTAACTGACTTCGACATTATTCAAGGTTGAAATTGGTGTATTGGAAGATTCACTTTAAGGCATTACTGGAATTAAAGTGTTAGTTTGAAAAGTTGCCTCATTGAGTGGCTCCAAGCAAACTGTGTTACACTTGTAAGAACAGGGTTGAATCAATTATGGTTACAGTAGTACTTTTTGTATCACGATAAGCAAAATGAATAATAATAATAATACTTTTGCAGATGAAACAATACCGTATTTCCCAATAATGACACCCAGAAACTACGAGTGTACATAGGAACTACGAGTGTACACAGGAACTACGAGTATACACAGGAACTACGAGTATACACAGAAACTACGAGTATACACAGAAACTACGAGTATACACAGGAACTACGAGTATGTACAGAAACGTAAAGCAACACCCCATTTAGCACTAACACATACAATATTTCTGCCACTTTTTATGCACCAGATAATATGCACTATAAACTCGATAATACGAAAATAAACTTCTTAATATCCAACCCGAACAACTTAACTCCTGTCAGTGTAGTATAACGGATAGGATATGTTACGTAACATGGAATCAGAATTTAATGACCGTACATATCTATTGTCTTTTACTCTCAAATAAGATAAACGCAGCATGTTAGCTTGTAATAAGGTAGTCAGTCACTTGTTTTGACCTTGTTAAACTTGACACTGTATTAAACTTTATAACCAAGCATGAAACTAATTTGTTGGAACAACTGGTTGTTTTGGTTGTTCTAACTAGCCTAATTCAAGGTTGTTGGAGTAACTAGATATGCGACAAACCTTGTTAAACTTGAAATAAAATTGAATTTCATTCCATTGCACTACCGTTCTTGCCTTAGTGCGATGAAGTCCCATCACGTGTCACGAATGTTTCGTCGTAAGCTAATTTCCGGAAGATCCCACCCTTTTACTACAGCCATATTTTGTGATTTGATGAACTAACTATAAATAGCGCTTGAAAAGCAAAGTAGGTTGAGTGGTTCCGTGGTCTGATACTACAGCATCGGATCAGTGTGCCAAAGGACCTCGGTTCGACTCTCATCTAGCTTAACGTTTATTTAAAAAAAAAAGAAGTACACTATTAGTTTCTTCTCCCCTGTCCTGTCAAAGCTATTTCAACTTTGATTGTTGTGAGTTTGACTGCTGGATTCAACCTGTTTTATACCTTTTTTGGCTAAGCTTACACGAAGTTGTCACTCACTTGATTCAATTTTTACTCAGGCCAAAATTACTATGTGGGATGAAACTACTTGGTGTGGATTGGTCCACCTGTGTGGATCTACATAGGTGACATGCAGGCAAGAGGTCAGATAAACAGAGAAAACGGTAACATTATTTATAAGAAGATTAAGGAACCAAATTTTTAGATGACAAGAACGAAAATAACTAGACAACTTGAGTTAGTTACACTTTAAATGAAGGACCTGGCACTCCCAAAACAATATTACTGATAATGCCAATCGTCAATTATTTACATTCTTATAAGAAAAAACCAAATATTCATCTACAAATTATTCTATCCCTTCGTAATATCACAGAGAGTTGGCAACACGGTTTCAAGAAACCCTGAAATTATTGCTACAAGGCAGATTTCCAGCTCTGAGATAAGACAGTACATTTAAACCTCCTACCGAGAGAAGACGCGAAAAGGCGGGCAGCTACTTATCCTGTGTCGCACACGCGGAAAGGTACGAAATCTCCCTCGGGAGGCAAAGCGGAAAGGTGGAGAAATATGAAGGGAAGAGAAATCTCTTCTCTCTCTCTCTCTCCTCTTTCTCTCTCTTATATATATTTCTTTACATCTCCCCTCTCGTTCCAGTTTTCTGTCGCAAAAATATCTTGAATGAAGATGTTGCTTTGCTGCATACGAAATTGGATTCTGATAGAATCTTGTTTCGGATATTCCTAATGCAGTGTTCTTCCTTCATACTTCCACATCGGATTTTCTCATTGCTCTAATGGGTTTTGGTTTTTACTATCACTCATTCCATTTTTCTTTTAGTTTCTTCCATTTCTCGTTTTCCTGTCCTATTTTTTTAACTCTTTTACGTCAACAATAAGATTTGGCTTCTCCATTCTTGAATTACTTCTCTCTCTTCGCTGAGACAAATGTAATTTACATGTCATTCACAATAATAGAAGGACTTGTCTAACAAAGGAAGTGTACTTTGACTGTCAGAGCTAAAGTTAGGAGTTGAGAAACTTGTCTTCATCCAAAATGGTGATGGTTTTAAATACGAAATCTTAGATATGCGGCAGGATTACAAATTAGATGCGGTATTAGTAGAATTATGCATCTAAGTCATTTAGTTTCATTTTCTCACATCAGAGATAAAGAAAATAATCTTTGATACCATTTCTGGCAATCTCTTACCTATTTTTGAAGACTAAAGTTAAGCTTTATTACTAATTTATGTTTGAACAAGTAATTTTCTGATTTTCGTTTCGTGTGTTTAGATCTGTATGTACTTTGATGCGTTCAATGTAAAGTTAACAGATTTTTCTTTTCACACGAGACGACCAGGATCCTAAGTTTTTTAAGTTATCGCCAAAATCACGAACTCAAATAATTGGATGAAATTTTCTAAAATGGAAATATGATGTAGGGTGTTTAACTGCCGCTAGTTGGCAGCACTATGCAGCTTTGACGTGAATAATTATTGCCACACAAAAATAGAATTTTCTGTAAGCACTGAAGGGATAATATCGAGATTTCACTATTCGCATTTCATTCACTACTGCTAATCGCTGTCCAATTATGCTCATTATTCACTATGGAGAAATTCTTTATAATGATATGCCTAATGTTTTATGAGGTCGACTGCATGGGATACAAAATTCTTGTATTTGGTATTTTGTTGGTGCCAACAAAGATATATCTATGTAACACTATGACTTGAGAACAATATGCGGGTAAAAACGATGACGTCCCCCCGAAAAAAAAAATATGCAAGAAACCGTTTTATTGCATTTTTGTAAAGCATATTGTCCAAAGAACAACATAGGTATCAAAAGTTGGCCAAAATTGTAGCATATTTAAGGGTTATAACATAAAAAAAATGGCGGCCATTTGGCCAAAATTCGCAATATTAATGCATATATTAACAAAGCAACAGTTCCAATCCAAATTGAAACAAGCAAATGAATTTACTGTAAATCTGTATTCAATGGATGACTGGCATTTACACATGGATCTTTTTCTTTTTATCACACTGGCGGATTCAGAGGGAGCGCGGGGAGCGAGTGCCCCCTCCTCAAGAGATTTTTCAAAGAGTATTTTTCAACAATTTGTCTCAGACATACGGTACATATTTTATCTATAAATATCGGTGATATATTTCATGATAAAACTTAGCAATATCAGGGGAAATATGATAAATACGATAAATTAGAAAGTTTTCATGAACGGGAAAGTAACGATAATGTTCCTGGTCTATTACACCAAAATTCGTGGCCCATCAGTTTTATCCTATCGTATTTACTAGGTTCATGTCCTATATTTATGTCTTTAAATGCATCAGGCTATCATATGGTAACGTAGCTTTCTTTCTTTCCTTTCTTTTATATGAGCAGAAACAATATTTTAAATTTCTATTGGCTCAAATCTATGATTTTCCCTCATAAAATGTGAGTTGTCTTCTCTTTTTCTCTCTTTCTCTTTCTGATGATGCTTTCACCGTGTGTGTGAAACTAAGATATGAAATGTATCATATCTTTTAAAAAATACATATTTTTTATTTTATTGAATACTTTGCATTAATGATTCAAGAGGACAACATTCCATGTGTATGGTTTACTTACTCGTAACATAACTTTTCAGAATTTTCAATGTAGTACTCATAGTATCTACTGTAAAGCTTACTTCAATTTGGATCGATTGTTGTAAGCTCATAATTTTTTTTCGTTGAGTAAAATAACAAATTTTTGTTCGAATATCGGTTCGTGCGTGTAAGTGTCCACAACAGAATTCCAGCAGCAACTGTATTACCCACCACAAAGGGAAAAAAATGGTGCTTAATCATCATCTCCATCTGTAAGGGGATGGGGTGTTTTATGTTTTCACAGTTGCCATCTTAGCAAGTTCCACAGGTCGCACTGCACTCAAGTCCATACTTCTTACAACTACATCTAAATGTATTTCATCTGCCTAAACATTGGAATGAATGATTTTCAAAAGTATGTCTAGAGCGGTTTTTTTTCTCCATTATTCCATCTTTTTTCCAACACCCATCCATGTCATAACTTGCAGTTAAGCGGAAGTCACTTCTGCTTAACTTTCGTCCTAAAATGAAACACTGCCGAGTTATAGCGTCCCTCCCACACCACAACACTCCTCGCTAGAGATTTATTTAGAAGATCTGGAGGCCACGAAATTCATTTCTTTTGTAAAAAAGGTAAAATTATATGGATTATATACTATATATAAAGGATTTCAAGCGGTCCAGAACACCTTAATACGTCTCTAGGGAAGAGTATCGCGGTGTGGGGAGGTGACTGTACAACTCAGCAGTGTTTTATTTTAGGACGAAAGTGAATCAGAAGTGATTTCTGATGATGGAATCATAAAAAATACACTTCTTGTACACTTCTACCAATATTCCTATCTCGGTACCTTGCAGTTAATATAGGCGGCTATTTTTTTTAATATTACCTTTCTATGGATGATCTAGTTAGATACATACTGTAGACAGCTTTGACATGGGAACTGTTGATGGTAATCCCTTGCCGGTACTTTTCTCTCATCGGGTACATAATAATGACCAAACATGGTGGATATTACTTGCGGTTATTATGGTGTTATGTCTCTTGACGCTAAGGCCAATTTTATTATGCTTTCACTTCGATATAGTGACCGTATTGGTTATGGTTTCCAACTGAGGTTGACTTTGTTCCTGAACGATATCGTGATATGTATAAAAACACACAGAGAAAAGAACAAACTGTCAACATGTGTCTACACCTAACCTAACATAATACCACGTAGATTACATTCACAAATGTTTATTGTCACATAATATTGCGTGCAGTGAAGGATTAGTAGTGTACAAAATAACTTTGAGTAAATGGTCACTCGAGACAAATTAAATTAAAATGAAAGCAGGTAGCACTGAATTCATAAAAAATAATTCCGTGTAAAACTATAGTGAATTCACAGAACAAATTGTCATTTCTGTCTCGTTCCCCCTTCAATCCAAGTTCTGACGATATTGAATATATCACTACTATTATGCGCTCCTTACCAGTGATTCCACCAGACCCCCCCCCCATCCTGTGGGGAGTGTCAACATAAAATTATTTACAACACCTTCAAATTTTTGCTGTGAAAAATCTATAGAAACCGTGCAAAACTCCACTTACACCCTTCCAATTTTGACTTTACACCCCCAAACTGAAAATCCTGGCGGAAACCCTGTTCCTTACCTCGAAGTCTCCTTTAAACATAAACAATATTGAGCATCATGGAGAATAAAAACTGTTTCCACACTATGTTTCTTCTTTGTCATTCAATAATCCTTCTAAGAGGTGATTTTATTACAAACGTATAGCATAGACCTCATAATAGATAGACTTAGCACGCTTCCCAATTTCTGGCTGCGCTAAAACTAATGGATTTTTGTTTAGAGCACGTGATTTTGAATTCATCCGCTAGGTAGCTCTGCCATAGGCCTCATAGTAGAATATGACGCCTATGGCAGAGCTACCTAGTGGATGGATTCAAAATCACGTGCTCTAAACAAAAATCCATTAGTTTTAGCGCAGCCAGAAATGGGGAAGCGTGATAAGTCTATCTATTATGAGGTCTACGCTTATAGCAATTAAATTCACTCAAGGGCTGCATTTCTTGGCAGGACTTTTATGTTATTAATAATAATAATAAGCCTGAAATTGTAAATAACTGAATAACACTTATTTTGGCTACGAATTGCATCACTGGGTCGTCCTTTTTGTAAATTCATGATCACATTGTCGATTCCTAAGAGTTGAATCTTCATAAAAAGTTAGGTGAAATGCGTGTATCCGGATTTGGTTCGATTAGATTACATTAACTTTCATTACGTAATTTTGAGATTCGTTATGGATCTAATAAGCTTACGTACTGCCCATTAAAAAAAAATGAATTTTAAAATATGTTAGCAACTCTGACAATTGGGTTGTTTGGGAATGCAGAGTGAAATAATACAAACCTGGCTCTGGACAAGGTCTGATCATTTGCCAAAACTGCTATCGATCTGTCCAGCCATTTTGGCGTGATACAATGGCAGACAAACTCATTCATTTTTATTTATATATCGGTACATTGTATTCTATATTGAACTTTGCAAGAAATTGATGAAGGAAGGTTGGAAACCTTTGAAATGTGAATTTGGAGGAGACTGAAAATCTTCATCTGGATTCAAATATTGTATTAAGTAGAAGTACTAGAGAGGATAATGGTGAGAGGAAAATAACATTGAAGAAAATGTAACAAAACTGCTTAAGACATTATTCACTAACAACTTTTATATTGAATGCTGTAATGCAACCTTTTTCATTCCGCGACCCCATTTTACCATGCCTTCTAGTCCTCCTTGTACAAGTACTTTTTTTGTTCATAATAAGTGATTTCGTTTCACTTCGTGAGTGTTGAAGCCTTCAGGAGTCTATTTAATTCACACAAACATACCCTCTTGCGACCCCCACGTTGAGAAACCCTGTTGTATTGAAATCGGTTATTTCAGAAACGACGCATGTGAGTAAGACTATAATGGTACATCTGTCGTTCCCGAAATAACGGACTCAATTGAAGACAAGGTTGAAAACAAAAGTTCTTGTCTAGCGGACAGAGTTGGAAGCAGCGTCAAGATCATTGTGTTCAGGTTCGTTGCCACCTACAAACTGTAGAGGGGAACACAGAAACGTTAGTGGGGCACGGGTCACAATATATTATCTCCTATTTACACACACAAAAGTAGATTTTGAAGTGTGACAAAGAAAATTTCAGAGGAGCCGGACCGTTCTGTCTACGGACCTTGTGTGAGCCCACAGACGAAGTATTTACCCAATTCGAATCCTAGGGATTTATGAAGTTATATATTATCAAAATTTGGCTTTTTTGGGTGCTAAAATGGTCATGAAGAAATTATTACCAAGTTCTTTTACATTGCAGATAACGTCAAAAAATAACAACTGCCGTTTTTGAGAGGTACAGATACGAATGAATGAAGATAGTAAAGCTGAAAAGGTTAATGGTTGACGCAATGCTTTCTGTGGCACGAATCCTGAACAATCAGCTTTATATTTCGTAGTTTCTTAGAGAATTTCCAGAAAATCTCGGACTGTATGAGGTCATACCAGATTTTATTCACATGACGCACAGAGGTCATTAATCTTAAAACCCCACCCTTTAGTGCAAACCAAAAATAATAGGAATTTTTGTCCCTTCAATTATCAATTTGCGGTGTGCGAATCCTATCTCGTTTGTTGTGCGAAAGTATTCTGTTGACAGATCGTATCTCCATCAATTGAAAGCTCGTTTGATATCTTCCACATAGTCGCTTGTATATCTACATTTGAAGAGAAGTGTTTTCATCTAATCACTGGTGTAAGTTTGCTGGTTTTGTCGAATAGGAACTGCAACTCGGATCATCAATCATTCTCTGCTACAGATTGCTCTGACACTGGGAACACACCCGGCCTATCTCTCACACCCCCTGCCTTCACTCTTTCTTGTGTCTTTTAACTTTTCCTTCAGTCGAAAATCTTGGGAAAAGGAGTTTCTATTGTTTTGTCTTCCACCCCATTAGTCAACAAGCATTTTTCACGTCCTCAGTTCTCAACTCATATGAAAGTGTGAGGAAGAGAGAGATGTACCGATGCGAAGGAGGAGTGTTGTGGAGGGGGGGAACAGATGGAAGAAGGATTTCTATTTGTCACTGACAAGTTAGGCAAAGATATCGCAGATAAAAGAATGTGTTCAACTATTCCACATGGGTCCACACACACACACACAAACGTACGTGATATCATTAATACGTCGCGGAAGAAGATGAACAATATATGTGAGAGGTTGTATAAAGTGTATTGTGTTGTATACATTGATGTTCAATTGGAAAACAGTTTTTTACACAAGAAATGAAATGATTGATTTCGTATTCAACAGCTTCAACGACTTTACATCAATATTCAAATTGTAGCTTGGATTTCTACTTATTTAATTTTATATTCTACAGGCTGAGGAGGCACCTGTGTTATAGGCTAAGCCTGTACCAAGTATGAAGAATGGCTCTAATATTCTTTGAAAGGTGATTCGAAGATTGGGGCTAAGAGTCTTTGTCTAGGTACCATTTCGGTAGTTGCTTGGTGAAACTGAGGAAAATATGAGCAAGGATAGCCGCCATCAGGACTCGAACCTGCGCGCTGAGACGAAATTCGCAAGCGTAATCGCTAGTCCACAAGAATTGGGTGAATTCATTTTTAGCCTTTGCTACTGCTATCGAAGTATTCTGGTGATTGAGAAACTAACGATCTTGTTTTCGATGAAACCAAGTCAATGATTATGATTCTTTTTTGTTCTGAATAATGAAATTTTAATGTTAGCCAGTCCCCGCGGTCTAAGGTTACTGACTCTTTCTGCACTGAGGAGACACACGTGTTTGAAATACCCTCACCTTCACCATTTTGATCCAGAATCTCCTGTTTTCTTCAGTTGAACGAGGCGCCTTTAGCGAAAGAAGTTCCCACCAATAGATCCTGACCCTCAGGATCATGACGGACTTTAGCAATAGATGCCTAATGTGAAATAGATAATTGAATGTTTATACTGGATAGTTATCATTAATTTACATTATACGAAATAGACTGCTATTTATACATAGTTTAAATGCGTTACGTGCCGGCGGGTCCCTCGCTGAACACTCTTCCGAGACGCAGAAATGCAATATCTCGGTATTTGGACTAATGAAACTGACAAATCTATGTATGACCAGCACCCGGATGTGAACTTGTGTGGCTCTCAAGTATTGCTTGAAGGTTCACGACTTGTGTCGTAAATCATCAAGGCTGGAGGTTTGATGCTAAAGCATATATACTATATCACGTAATTGTGAAACACCAATTCGGCTGTGGACATCGATTATGAAGCTATAATTAAAACATACGCTTGCTTAGAACATCAAATAACAACAATTTAACAAAATACATGCTACAGTCAGTCAATACTTTCATACACTGACCACAGTATGTCGTCACTATACAATGTATCCCGCTTTACATTATTCATTCAAGTATATGTAATGTCTACTACTCTGCGGCCGCCAGCACGTAATTTTACTGGTGCTGTTGTGGTAGTGAGGGTAACTTGTGAAAATAGTATATAATGGTCACTGCTTATTGAATCATTTCTCCATTCAAGTAACCATTGAACTTTGCAACAATTCGAAGGACGAATCAAACATAAAATTTTGCCCAGAACGTAGGTTCACAAGAAACGTTGGAAATACCGCAATATTTGTATGGAAGAAGGCACCATGTGTCGCTGAGCTATGTTCAAGTTCAATAAACGCTTCTATGATGGAAGAGAGATTGGAGGATGATATACATACTGATCGTCCCACAACAGTAAGGACGAGAATAGAAATTAGTTGGGTGTAATGTCCGGCACGAGAAAATGGCATACAAACTATGAAACTTCACCTTCTTATAACACCTTCATCTTAGGTCAATATGTTCGATATGGCATTTAAATTTAATAATTAATGATTTTTATTTTAATATTTCATGCCTTTTTAATAATAGATTGCTTTATTTTATATTTCGTTCGATTTTAATAATGGACTCGCTTTGCTTCGCTGGGGGCTGCGCCCCCCTTTATCGTAAACAGAGACTCTCTGGCAGACTCCATGCTATAAATATACCACCCCCCGGGGGGGGGGGGTTCACTACTTTTGTGACCTACGCATCATGGTACACCTTCATACCAAGTTTCGTTTGTCTAGACTTAGTGATTTAGAAAATGTGTTTTAGGACGGCCATTTTGCATTAAAGATGGCGACTTTTTTAATGTTTTATTATATTGTCATGACTTACACGTAAAGACACAACTAAAAATCAAATTTCATTTCTTTAGCTCAAACGGTGTCAAAAATGATATTTGGGCGGCCATTTTGAATCAAAGATGGCGACTTTCCCAAAACATTTTAATATTTTTCTAAACTACTAATTATGATACACCTTTATGCTAAATTTCGTGCTTCTACTTCAAAGGTTGTGGAAAATGAAATTTTAAGTCCGCCATTTTGGATCCAAGATGGCGTCTTTAGGTATACTGTGTAATTATATTAACCTAGAAGTGATAATCTACCTTTATACCAAATACCATTTCAATTGGAAATCTTGAAGTTGTAGTTGAGCCACATCGCCAACTGAATTTTACACAGGGTGTAATAACTTGTTGGGATCTTCAAGATGTTCCTGAAGAGGAGATTAAAAGAGAACTCGCCAGTCAAGGCGTAGTCAATGTTAAACGCATCAATAGCAGAAGGACTGGCCACCTCCAACCCACAGGATCATTAATTTTGACATTTGCCATCCCTCAGCTTCCTAAGGATGTGAAGCAGCTTTCTATCGCTTGCCTGTCCGCCCTTATATACCAAGTCCGCTCCGCTGTTTTAAATGTCAACATTATGGACACACCAGCACGCCATGTAACGTAACCTCTGCTGTATGTGCAATTTGCGGAACCAGTAACCATGGTGAGGATCCTTGTAAGTCACTGAAACCTCAGTGTGTTAATTGCAAGGGTGAGCACACGGCCTGGTCGCGTGACTGTCCTATTTTTCAGGAGGAAAAACGGATTCGAGAGCTGATGGTAGTCGAGAAGATATCTGCTGGTGATGCTAAACGTCGATTAAGAGAGTCTCAGCGCACCCTTCCCTCTGGTGCGTTTTCTCATGTTGTAGCCATAATAGCAGTTAAAACTGTCTCGGTTGGTACCCAGACAGTTAATGTCTCAACACAAACCGAGTCTGATGTGCAAGACGACCCTCCGAAACCGCCCAAACGATCGGAGACTCCTCGTCATATGCCGACGCAGAGTCAGGGACAGAAAACACCTGTGCAGAGCTCTAGGACTCCACGGGTTAAGACTACTTTTAGTCCCTATAAAGTCTCCAAATTAGTTCGAACTTCGTCTCTCGCTACAAGCATTAAGACTCTGACGAACGTTTTGTCTGCTCAATTAGCTCAGGAAGAGTCTGCACATACTATCCATCAACCAAGTTCATCTTTGTCCTCCGACATGGTTGAGGACCACCTGATGGATATGGATTTTAATCTCGTGGGAAGGAAAGGGAAATCGAGATATAAACCTAAACTGAAAAGGTAAGATTTTTACTTGTTTTGCAGAGTTTTATGATTTCCGTTTATTTTATCTGATTCTGCCCCTTAGCTGTTAAGTTTTATAGTGTACTTTTGTTTTATCTTGTGAAGGCCCATTTACAGCCTTCCTCGTTTTACTTTTTGATAAGAAAGGCTCCATACACCTTTCGTATGTATTATTCGCTCTACATTTACACCACTAGACTGTTTGTGAAATCCTTTTACTTCTTCATCCTTTATATGATTTTATTATTTTAATTAATAAACAGCTAGGTTTTGACATGACCAAGATAAGGGGCTTCCCCGTATCGGGACGAGCGTAAGCCATAGTGCTGTTACCGTCCATAAAATTCATTTTATCTTATCTTATCTTACCAAATACCATTTCAATAGCCTCAGTAGTTTAAGCTCTCTATTCTACACAACAATGGTTTTGGCGGCCATTAATCCAAGATGGTGACTTTTAGAAAATTTGAAAATATTTTCCTTACCTACTAACGATAGTGTACCCCCATACCAAATTGCATTTCAATAGCCCAAGCCGTTTAGGCTCTCTATTCTATACAACAATGGGTTTGGCGGCCATTTTGGATCCAAGATGGCGACTTTTCCAAAATGTAGGATTTTTCCCTTTACCTACTCATGGTCCTACACCTTCATACCAAATTTGGTGTTTCTAGCTCCAGTAGTTTGGCCTGTGAATTATGATGATGAGTCAGTGAGTGAGTGAGTCAGTGACCATGCGGCTATATAGTATATGGATTGTTGTATTTAATGTTTGATTGGATTGTCCGAAGTAACTTGTTAGTTTATAGGATTGGTGCAACGTCATAACAGAGAGTATGATCAACTTATTGTTAGGGGATTTGGTGAGTTGTTTACAAATAATTTATACCAACGAAAAGAGATGCCAGCGAGGTTGAATTTTAAGATTTGGTTTAGAAAAAGGGTTTTGGGTGTTAAAGAAATGAAATAAGTTATATAGTATTAGGAGAATCGTCATAATATTTTAATGGATCATATTAAATAAGAAAAGGTGTTTCTGTTAGAAATGTAATCCTTGTGTGAAGTAAAGATGAATATGTAATTAATTTAACTTGTAAATGAATATGTAATTACGCTACATAAGAAATGCTGTAGGATATCATGAGATGGAACACAAACTTTTACAAGTTAATTGATCAAATCGTTTGCATTAAGTTGCTAATGCCTGGTTTTCTTTAAAAGCTGCGTCTTCTACTGGAAGAGTAAACAGACTGCAGTGCCATTCAAGCCCTTTTAGTCTGTTTCACTAATTTATATGTCCTGAATAGACTTAGTAGTCTGCACTGGGTTTAGCAAGAACCTTGATTTGGAGCAGTTCGTAATTTACGAGATTATCAAAAGAGTAATATTCCAGATATTCTACGGAGAAGAACCCAAATTGATAAAACGACCCTGAGATCATCATAATAAGACTTCATTGCAAGGAAGTTCTTTGTTTGATTCAGATAAGTAAACGAGGCGATTCATTTTAACCTGGAACTCATATTAGATTGCACATGTTACACCGTACTCAAAGAGGACCTGAACATGTTAATGTAACAAAAAGCAGTATATCATGTGTGTTAACCCAAGAGGAAAATTAGGAACGTATAGCGATATTTAGTGACCTGATTCACAATGCCGTTGCAGATCCCAAGCTATTGCATCGTATCACAAGTCGTGGACAATAACAATTCATCTTAAGCAAAATTCCGTCACATGTTAGTGAGCCGATGTCTGGATTTGTGGCTGCTGCCGTCAAAGAGATGGCTCGGTGAACTGTGGCGTCCACCAAGTCGGCATTTGAGGTGTAGAAAGATGTCTGCCCATCGTACGGATTTAAGGTAGCTGCCGACGTGGCGGGCAATAGCAAGTGTGTCGTCGTTGGTACTGGTTGGCATTATAAGGCGGCGTGCAGCAGCTGTCCCCACTGCAATACCTCGCACATTTTCCAACGTAGATCCATACCGTACTACCATCTATTAGCAGTATTTGTCTACTACCTAACGGGATGGGCAATGGAAGAGAATAATCAACAAAGCAGCCTCTAACAAAAGAATCAATCAGCAATCGAACTAAGCCTAAATGCGTCTTTACTTCTGAAACAGCCTTCGTAACAAGCCTAGTAAATTATTGGACAATTATGAAGATGTCTTATAATATCGAGACATCGGCGCGGATTTTGATGCAAAAGGCTCGACGTTGGCCCAGTGAAATTTTGCTCATGCGGTAAGTAAATAGTTGAATGAGTGAATGAAATTTCTGACTGCGAGAAAGGACAAATCAGCTTATTAATTCTTGAAAGGCAGTTACAAAATAGCCTTCGAGGCATTGGTATACTTAAGTCAAAATAACAATGATAAAAATATATTTAAGATCCAAATATAATTGCTCTAGGATTATCAAACAGGTAAGATGTACAAATGGCCAACGTTCTGAGAATAAATAAAATTCTCATCTTCAGAGCAAGTTTGACGATACTATAGGGCGTAAATATATGTAGTAAAATCTGTTGAGAAACTGCATCCGTGATGGGCTATGAGATCTGTTTCTGTGATTGGTCTAAACTATTATGTAATGATATAATAAAGTTCATTTAAATATGGGTCATATTCAGCTTCGGTTTCGAGATATAGGGTTGGCAACATTGAGCCCAAAATCGACTCCATATAGAATGGTAAATGCAATGAATATTTCGCCATAAATCTCAAATGATACACTAAATTACATGTACTGTTCGGAAGGTGATTTGTATCGATACAGTGGATACTAGGAGTTAAAAAGTGATGCTATAGATGCCAGTGTTGTCAAACTGGTCTATCGTTCATTATTTATTTTTTGAAACTGCACAACGTCAGTTTATTGGATATGTGGTGTCTTCTAAGGATGGTAAACCTTAAATGTGAAGTACAGTTGCAACCTGTCATATATATGTTGCACAGCTTACCTGGCTGATAACCTGATAAGATTTCACGACACCAGAAAAACTTCAATTCTCAATTCAAGTTTAACATCCGTTCATACTGATTAATAAACTATTTACAAATTATAATCTTGATTATTACTAAAAAAAACGTCTATTTCTTAATATGGACTATTAGATATACGTTTCACAGACAAGCATCCTTTGAAAATGCACTATTATTTTTGTCTCATTCGGGATCATGCAGTGTTTGTTTAGCTTTTCGACCGAGTAAAAGTTGCCTTAACAACTATAACTAAATTCAAATTCTTATGTTAGTTCACAGGAGCGAATTTCCTCCTTACTAATATTTTTTATACAACATTTCTTAGTTGTGATCTAACATTAATCATGCTATAAATAATTATCGGTCAAGAAGTGTATGCTTAAAAACACCAGTAGAATAATTGTGTGATTATTGGACTTTTATCATAAGAAAATATTAACATATAACTTCACAAACCACTGCGAGAGATGGTGTTCAAAATGTTGCAGTCATTTTGTCTCTGTGACTGTCAAGTTCACAAGCTTGCTATGATATGCTTCACTCCTCCCTTTGACATGCCAGCACTCATTAGAGACCGTCAAGTGTCAAGTAAGCTCTTTCATGTTAATATACATTTTTCGTCGGAAGAAAATAGATGCAGAGAAAATGATGAAACCCAAGTAAAGCTTATCTAAAAGAACTTGGATAAATAAACAAGAAAAACAAAACGTGAGCAAGGTTCTCTTCTGCATTAAAGAGAATAAAAAACAGTATCCACTTTAATCCTGATTGCCTAATGCTCATAGTCCAATGCAGTGTTTCTTTCAGGGGGTGACTGGGGAACATTATCCCAATAGAGCACAAAAATACTACCGTAAAAAGCTTTCAAGGAGTTTGTAAATAACATATGGTACAAAGTTTCTTATGAAGAATAATTGCCCGGAAAGGTACAAGTACCCCCGAGAGAAGTTTTCTGAGGTGAACACTGGTCCAGTAGTTATGACCGCGGAAATCGAAACAGTACTGGAGTCAAGTATTTTCAAGTTTTCTAGTTGATAAGTAGTACGTATATCATATTTGAAGCAAAATATCTATGACATTGTAGGCATTAGATTGTAGTGAGCGGTCTGTGCGTCTGACTTGTTGACGAATTGTTACAGCTCTAGAAAGAACGCCAGATAAATGTTAATTGTTTGGTGTATTTTTCAATGGAATTTAGCAAATATGTCAACACGAAGGAATTGAAAGATTTAAGGTTTCTTGTAGATTATGATAAGGAAGTATTTGAAGTAGAATTGTCTGTATATGTAGATTATTTACAGACATGGAAATATATATCATACTTGAAATTAACACAGAAAAATTGACAGCCACCGAGACCGGGACTCGAACCCGGATCTCATTTATGCCGGTTAGGTATACTACCATTACACCACCATGGCACGGCCAATTGTCTGTGCATGTGGAATGTTCCTCTCGCCTCGAATTATATAACCAATTGCCAGAAAACCTGAAAAGTTTATCATTGAAAAAAATTAAAATTGAAGCAGAAAAATTATCACAGAATCATATTTTCTATGGTGTCAGTGTGTATGAAAACGCGACTCTATGTTAATATGTCAATCTCTCTTTTTTTTAAAATGTATTCTCAAGATTACTATATGTTGTCTAGTAATTTACATAATCTTACGTCATGTAATGTATGCTAAAATTTCTGGTTTCCAGATATATTATGTATTCTATATAATTTATTATTGTATGTATCTTCTGCTATAATGTAACTATCTAAGTTTACGTATCTTATATTTTATATATTTTCTAGTTTATGTCTCAAGTTTCTATACTGCATCATATTTTTTATATTGTTCTCTCTATATAAGTCTTTGACAAATCCAATTGCTGGTTACGAGGCCCAGGCACTCCACTCATGCGATTTTTAGTTGAGGAATCTTTCTGCTATCACGCAGTACGATACAATACAAGTCTTGGCCTCTTAACCAGCAATGGAGTTGGGGGAGTGTCTTGGCGAGAGGAACATACATTCTATATACACAAAGAATTAGCCGTGCCGTGGTGATGCAATGGTAGCCTATCTAATCGGCAATTGGGAGATCCGAGTTCGAATCCCGGTAGCGGCAGCTGTCAATTTTTCTGTTAATTTCAACATTTACTATACACAAGGCTATTTGTGAAAAAAGGTAATAACATAATGATACTTGCTGATCATATGTTTTGTGAGTTCGTCTAGTAAATAGTCGGAATATGTATTTGTTTATCGTACTTGAATAGAAACAAATTAACTGACAGTAAGTTTAGAATCTACGTGGTGCAAATGTCTGGTAAAGGATCATATTTAGAATAGTATCGGGCACGATAACTATTGTGGCTGCAAATTTTCCCTAATTTTGAAAAATAAAAGTGTATTACAAGTGTTTTTTCTTCTCGATTTTCCAACATCTATGGCGCTTCGACAAAGGTGGTTTTGCAAATGGACTACACAATTATAAAAAATTCTTACTGTCATTATTAAGCCTTTTCAGTAATATACCACAGTCACCATGTATTTACTTTCTTAATAATCCTTTTTTATTAACTTCTCTCTGTCTGCTGCGTACTGCGAGCTACATCTGCCATAGAGGAAAAAAAGGCCGTCTTTTGATTTTTCCGCAACATGAATCCCAGTAATTTTATGTCTTTTTTCCTAGTCTGTTAAACAAACATTCTTTCCTTTTTTTTTAGTAGAGAAACTTTCTTTTCTGGTGGATTTCTTATAACTTCCCAGACAATGAGATTTTAATGTCCACAAAGTATTTTGTTCTTCTGCTTTTCTTCCTTTGAGTCAGGTTTCTTCCCTTCTTTCAACTTCAAGAATAGCAGAAGAAGAAGAAAAGAGAGGGTGAAGAAATTCAGTTGGGGAGACCACAAGTATATGAAGGTAGCAAAGGCGTTTGTCACTGCTTTCTTATGAATATTTTAAGAGAGTTAAAAATAAAATAAGGGGGAAGGGTGGATAGTGTGGATGAAGCTGAAATAAACAAGGCAGCAAAGAACATAAAAGTAAGGAGAGAAGAATGCGAAAATGTGGTTAATAATGAAGGAAGGTAAATGAGTTGGAAGATCAATAAGATTTACAGAAGAGAGTAGAGAAAAGTCATGTGAGTGTATCGGGAGAAAATAGGGTAAGTCGATTTCTAGCGGTTTTGTGCTGTATAGCCTGTTCTACGGTCAGCCTAATTTAACGCAATTCACAGACAGCAGCTTTTTTTATACATATACACAATGAAAGCAATCTGAAAGCAGAATTAAAAATTATACCTTATCGTAGCTCTCCACTGTTTCACTGACTGTGCTGACAGTTACATGTGTTTAGCTCTAGGAGTTGTCAAATGTTTAGCTCTAGGAGTTGTCAGATGTTTAGCTCTAGGAGTTATCAGATCTTTAGCTCTAGGAGTTGTCAGGTGTTTAGCTCTAGGAGTTGTCAGATGTTTAGCTCTAGGAGTTGTCAGATCTTTAGCTCTAGTTGTCAGGTGTTTAGCTCTAGGAGTTGTCAGGTGTTTAGCTCTAGGAGTTGTCAGGTGTTTAGCTCTAGGAGTTGTCAGGTGTTTAGCTCTAGGAGTTGTCAGATCTTTAGCTCTAGTTGTCAGGTGTTTAGCTCTAAGAGTTGTCAGCTCTTTAGCTCTAGTTGTCAGGTGTTTAGCTCTAGGAGTTGTCAGGTGTTTAGCTCTAGGAGTTGTCAGGTGTTTAGCTCTAGGAGTTGTCAGATGTTTAGCTCTAGAAGTTGTAAGTTGTTTAGCTATAGCGATGCCGTCGTGAAAATGTCTGTGTAATGAGAAAATGGCAGTTGGCCCAGTAGCTGAATGATTAGTAGATTTGAATCCCACCTTTGGCATGGATGTTTGTGTGTGTGTGTGTGAGAGAGAGATTTTAACTTAGATTTATGAGAGAACAAGTTCCACAAAGCTTAAAAAGGAATAACAAGTTGAACAAGTAAAACCTGTTTATGGCGAACTAAGTTAAAAAAAATGGTTAAGGCGACGAATTTTTAATCCCAAGGTTTCAGGTTCAAGCCCGGCCGCAGACGAATGTGAAACTTTCATCTGTACGAAAGACGAGAGAATAAGACCAATGAAGACAGGATGTAATGAAGATCACGCTTTTCCTGAATCTACTGTAAAATGTACGTAATTCCGTTTATTGAAACAGTACTGTATATTTGTCTCACTGTTGCACAGTGTGCGGCCGATTCCAAAAAAAGTCTAAAGAAAAAAGTAACTAGTTAGGGATTTTTCATGTTGGCTTGGTTACAATACATCTGTAATGGCCAGAAATTACTTATAGAAAGTTGTTGTTTCCTTTTACCTGTCCCAGAATAGGAGTTGAAAAGCTACTTTGTTCGATTGGCATCGATTGTGTTACTGAGGTAGTAAACGACGCATGTGTTGACAGTTGTATAAAAGCTTTAGATTGAAGCAGATCATAATCAAATAAAATGGAATCAACGTCTGAAAGTACGTAGAATATATAAAAAAATAGGAAATAATAATTTGTCAAATATAAATTATTAGTGAAGCAATAATTGTTATTGATTTTTATTAATTGAAAGCGTTAAAATACGATTTGTTACTGTGAAAAAGTTGTTGTTCCGTGTTGTTCCGCTGTCAGACTTATTGTAAGTTAGAGTCAAATGTATTCTCTTCAATATAAAACAAAAACATTCTGCCCGAAGTTGACCCTGTTTGTTATTCAATCATTTCAAAATGTCGGACCCAAAAATTATTTTCCACACCGTTTGAGCTAGAGCTACGAAATTTGGCACAAATGTGTATTATCACAAATAGTTTAGGAAAAATATTACAACATGTTGGAAAAGTCGCCATCTTGGATCCAAAATGGCCGCCAAACCTATTCTTGTATAAAGTGCACAGCCTAAACCGCTGGAGCTAAAGACACCAAATTAGATATGAACGTACATGATTACTAGTAGGTTAAGAAAATATTAAAAATGTTTTGAAAGTTGCCATCTTAGATCCAAAATGGCGGACAAAATCAATTTTCCACACCGTTTCAACTAGAGAAACAAAATTTCTCAGGTTTATCATCACGAGTAGTTTAGTTAAATATTACAATATGTTGAAAAAGTCGCCATCTTGGATTCAAAATGGCCGCCCAAAGTCCAATCAGGAATCATTAATTAGAAAAAACAACATTCATTAAAAACAATTATTATATAAGTTTACGCTAAAATGTTAAAATGTTGTTAAGGGGGTTGAATTTTGCAACTCTGACTTCAAATTCGTAATCAGCGGCCCAATAGAAACATGAACATGATATTCATCTTGATTGTAACATGATATACAGGCTGTTTCACTAATAAGGGTTGTTAATAGGAGATGAAGGGGGTTACATTTTGCAACTCTGACTTCAGCTTCGTAATCAGCAGACGCCCCACAAAAAAAAAACAAAAAAAAAAAAACGAGTATAGATTTTGTAATCATTCACTTGCGTTTTTTGGCTAGCTTTTTTGGAATCGGCCGCACTGCATATTGATGACACAACCATAGTCATACCAAGAGCAGAACAATTTGGCTTCAAGCACGACACAGCTCTGAAGCAACCTTAATACGACAAATTGAGTGCTTGAATCTCTATTGAAAATTATTGTCATTCTTGTTCTGTTAAGGCTATTTCAATTTGGATTCTTGTAAACTAGACTGTATGATTCAACCTTGTTAAAACGTTTCTGGCTTGACTTGCTAAGCTTGCATCAAGTTGGCACACTTCTACCACACACAAAAAAGTTGCAATTACATTTCTCGATAGTAGAGTAAGCCCATTTCAAACTTGTTGTAAGCTTGTCATGTCAAGCGTATAAACTCTTGTTACAACAAACGTGAAAAAGGCCTGCCATGACACTTACGGTCAAATATATCAACACAAGTTTCGACGTTCAGCCTGAAACGAATTCGCAATTTTAAATCAACTTAGTAGAGTTAATGTCAAACTTAAATCAAGTTTGTTACATCAATCGTAGCTTCCCAAGCGAAAATCAATTGAAAATCAAGCTTGTCCTAAGCTTGCATTCTATGTGGGTTACAGTTATTATATTTTAGTTTCATCCTGAATCCGGAGAAAATGTCAGTAATCCTGGTACATAAATCCATAATTTTGTTGAATTAGTATTACGACATGTTGAATTTTGTATTTTATTTTTTTTAAAAAAAAGGGCTCTGTAATAGAAAAATAATAGGTGCTACGTAATGCTTCTACACGCTCTGTGCTTAAAGTTATCCTATTGTAGAAGTTCTGTAATCATCCTGACTTGGATGATAAATAGAATTTCTACTTGGTGGAGGCTCAGGGTAATGAAAATAATTCTGTTATTACATTTCGTGTTTGATAAAGGGCATTATCGATGTACTTTTTCTCGATGGATACTCCAGTAGAGTAGTAGATAAAGCCTGTAATGTAATTCGGCTTCTTAAAACAGTACATTTCTCTCAGTGCACGGTTTAGAAACAAAATATGTGTTTCCAGTAGCGATTACAAGAGATGACTATTGTTTAAAGCAATTCAGTTGGTAAAAGGGATGAAAAATGTGCTGAAGTTCATAGAGTAAATAAATAAATACCGTGAACTAAGGTTTTAGCAGTACGTCGCAAAGTGTTATGAGTATGGACTTTGGACAGTGATGTAACATTGAATAATGGCTAAAATTGACTTTGGATAAGAATGTAACATTGATTAATGGCTGAAAGTATTGACTTTGGACAGTAATGTAACATTGAGTAATGGCTAAAAGTATGGACTTTGGA
>JAGDQP010009174.1:0-22868 GCA_022664845.1 Lepisma saccharinum
CATTAACTCAATTAGAAAATAAAACAAGACATGCATGGTTAGAGTAGAAGATAAGAGAAAGTCGAAATGAGGAGAAAAACAGAGCATCAATCAGAAAGAAGAAGTATAGCTCGAGTACTCTCGGAGTCGCCACACCTGTACTCACAAAACGTCTGAGAGTCCCTGAGAGCTTCTTACAAAAAATAATTACTTTGAGTGGGGTCTTAAATTTACATATTCAATAAAGTTTATTTTAAATGTTTCCAGAGTGAAATTTATTAATAAAGTGAACATTTAAATTAAAAATAATTTTTAAAAAAATCCTGGTTTCTGCTCGAATTCCAGGTTTTCAAGGTTTTCCAGGTCAGTAGACACCCTGAAAAATAACCAAAGGCCAAAATATGTCACCTTCAAAATAAAATACTTATTTCCATCTCTCAGTATTGTTACCATTACCATATACGTAAAAATTTAAATTTAAAAAAAAACAAAAAAATGCATGAATAGAGCCAAATACAATGACTCATTCTACTAGACAACTCAGTAGTTACCTATAAAGAAATACAAACTTGCTATGAAACATACCTACTTTATTAAAATATGAAATAAATAATTTGGCACAACAATAACTGGCGAGCATTCAAGCTAACTGAAATAACAAGGAACAAAACTACACTTCAGAATTAGTAGATTCCACAGAGCCTTTCTCAGTGGTTGAGCGTTGGCGGAGCATTCGGAAGATCGTGAGTTCGATTTCAGCGGCCGACCATCCTGACTGAGGTTTTCCCCCAATCACACCAGGCAAATGATACCACCTTCAACATAGGCCCTGGCCGACACCTTTCCTCTCCCCTATCCCTGCCCGAGTCTTAGATGCCTAAAGGCCATAAATAAAATTCAATTTCTACGAGCCTTTGATTAAGATTACTTCAATACGTTTGTTAAAATAAAATTTATCATCAATATTTATATTGAAACCTTTCACTAAAGATTACATCTCAAGTGATCTCCAATTTTATACGGAAAATATAACATTAGTTCTCCTTGTAAAAGTTACTTATTAAGATATTATATATGACAAGAATCAAGAAACAATTTTATAAGAGATCCGAAAGCTGTACAAAACTGCACTGATCACGCGCGTACAAAAATGGGACTTACCCACTTCTAACTCTCAGGTACAGATGTTATCTAAATCTTTTGTAACACACCAAATTATTGACAATACGTTTAGAGGTTCTCAGTCATAATCTGTAAGTAGGTACAGCAAAGATTTTAAAGATCCTCTGAATTACACAATGAAATAAACAACGATCCAATCTCGAGATTCATCAAGTTCATTTAAAGAGCACATAATCTTGAATGAATGAAACAAAGACGAACACTAATCATTCTGGATACTTCTTTACGTTGTTTTTAAGACAATACACATATGAAACTTGTCACAGTCCATCAAACGTCCCGTAGGCTGTTTGAAAAGGGAGAAAGATTATGGAAATATTTCAGGTTGCAGATAAAACAAATGAAATATTTTAAATGTAATTGATACAAGAAACTCCAAAACCAAATAAGTACGAATGTGAAAACTGTCCTATACATAGCTAGCTCCGTCTGAAGTCTTTCCTACATCAAAAATTTTATCACAGTACGCTGAAACCTTTTAGTATACAAAGATGGGTGACGTTTCAGATACTGTAATTGTACGAGGGATTGAAAAAAAAAAACAGACAACTCATTATCCGGTACCCGTTTTAGAAAAGTTCCGGATAATATTCAGATAATGTCATCCCAATTTTATTCGTAATTTGATTTTACATGTTATACGGATTTTGTCTATCTTTAAATTATACCACAAGGTACGGATTTAGGTATGATTACTATGCATCCCGTGTGGTGATCTAAATATTTCTACGTCACGGAAAAAAGATTTGACGCTTCTCAAGCGACATATGAATTAACATACTTACCAAAGTTTTGAGAACGAAGAGATCTTAACTTCAGAGTATGAAGATGCCTATCCTCGAAGCGAACTGATAGCCAGGAAAGGTATCCATACTGAGATAAGCATTTCAAATAGATCACAAAAGGTTTCATAGCAATTTCACATGACAAAGAATGAACAAATATTGCTAATTACTGAGCATTACCCAATTTCTTCCTCTAGAGCACAATAACTTTGATACAATACAATATTCTACTTACATTTTTGGACTGATAACAACACTCTAATCCCCTATCCAAATCGAAAAGTTTTAGTCCGTTTTCTTTTCCACCAACAGCAATTAAATTCGCATCAGATGGACTTTGTACCATGCACTCCAAGGTTCTCTGTTTCAAGCCCTTCTGATCGCTCCATTTGTCACAGCCTTTAAATATCAGATCACCTCCTTTATATTTCATAACATCTGCAGTCTCAGGTGATTCGTATTTCCAAAGTTTGATAGGCCCTGACTCCACTGCTGTGACCAGTAAGCTGCCGAATATAACATTTTATTAGCATTTTGGACGTGGTTATGTGATGCATTTTAAAATGATATTGTTTTGCTAACTGACATAGCGCCTGGTGGCTAAATTAACAAAAAAAAAAAAAATATATGTACGAGGGTTCATCAAAAAGTTTTATATAGGATACATCACATTCTCAGACACAACGAATTACAACTCCTTCCGCCCTCACAGTGTCCAGCAAAAAATATAAGAGTGGAAACTTTGAAAAATCTCTCGTATTTGTAGCGTCTTGTTGAAAAACAGTTTAACAGGAAACTACAAACAAGGACATACGCCTCTCTCGGAGATAGGCTATAAAAACTAATAGTTAAAAAAAAAAAAAAAAATACCGTTAGCGGTCCAAAAGTAAATACACAATTATGTTATACGTTACACAAAATAAGCTGGAAATTTTTAGCATCTAACACAGCCTCGTTCAAGCTGGACATATTTTGCAGGTCGAAGAAAGGGTTCTTAACTGTCTACAACTTCACTTGTCAGGCATAAGGTAGTTGAACGCTGCAATATACATTCTGAAGCGATCAGTATACTACTGGATTTCCCCTACAACGAATGTGTATCCAAAATGAACGCAGAAAATGTAGATAAGAGAACCTGCTCGCCAAACTAACAGAGGAGAGTCAGTGGGATAAACTTTTTTTTCCCCCCTAAAAGCTGACCGCTCAAAATCTATTGTGTGGATATTCTGTCATCCTTTAAAATAAATAAATAAATTTAAAAAAACGACATGCTTCTTCGTATGATACTATTGATAGGAATAAGCGGGTTAAATGGTTGATGATCTGAAGCAACACCTCCTTGATGAAGTAAATAATATTTATTACACAATAATAGAGTAGTCTGGGTAAAGATGCTCAACTTTTTCATATTCATACAACCATGGATATCTTGCAGATGCTTCTTCCAAATGATTACTGCAATGAACATGACAAAACTTCTTGTGTAGACGCCGCCCTTATCGTGAAGATGACCGACAATTCTATTTTGCAAGCCTTTATTCGCACGCTTGCACATGAGCATGCCAGAAACTCTACCCGTCTGAACGCCTTTAATCTGACAAATATACATTCTGCAATTACCACGTGGAATCATCTTGAAAGTTCTCCCTGAATCTTCCACTGACTCTTACCTGGGGTAAGTCTTTATACGTGCCTTTTAAAACGAGACAAAACTTGTAAAATCGGATTGAAACATAGTGATGATGACTATGAATGAAGTGTCAAGATAGGATTTTCATGGTTGCCACGCTTTTATCCAATTTAAAACCCCAAACTTTTCCCACATGAATTTATTTTTAATATTTTTCATCGATATGCCAAGAACATACCTAAACATATTATTGGAAATGTTTAACCAAAGTTTGTGATTATGATAACGATGAAAATAATTTATACAAAAGTATTAAAAAAAAAAAAAAATGGCTTTTCCCTCACAGCCATCCGATGAACCCACACTTCTTCTTGAATAACTTTCACAGACACATAACCACATGTACTATACTTTATATTCCAATAAAAAAGGAATCAAATGCAAACATAGATAAATACTCCTATTAAAGGAAAATGTACAGATTGGCTCACTTATAAGAGAGAGAAAAAGCAAAACTCCCTAACAATAAAAATTCTTCGTAATACACTAAATTTCTGTGGAGCCAAAGCTACCAAAATTTAAGCGATAACTTTACAGTATACATAGCATACTCTTATTAGTTTTTCTTTTTTTTCATTTGCTTCTCTTCTCAAAGCAACACGTACGTCATACATCTTCATTTTTCTTTAATTTTACTTTTATCAGTTATCTTGTCACATAACTAGGTAGTTCTTTTCTCTTATTCCTGTCTTACCTCTACTTCTTAAAGCAAAGATATTTTACAGTATACGTGGAAACTCTGGCTTTTATACATCTTGGAAATACAACAGAAAATAAGTATAATGCTTCCACTAGAAAAAAGAAAAACAGTAAAAATAATCCTTACCATCCGAAACAAGAATAAATGATTAAAAAAAGTAAGATAATAAAAAAAATCTATATTAAAAAATAAAGCTCTCTTACTCATTGTATTTCAGAACGCCTGTTACTGGTCCTGTGCCACAATCTGGTTTTACGCTGGCAGTGAAACCCTTTAAGTCTGAATCATATATCTTGACTGTTTGGTCTCGAAGACCTAAAATAAAATCTTTCTCCTCCGTCGAATAATCCCAAGCCATTGCAGTAATACCATGTTGTGATGGTTCCAAAAACTTCAAATTATGGATATTTTTAAATATATGCTTCGTTTCCTTTAGATGAATTGCTGTAGAAAAAGGAGTAAATAAATAAATACATCCAATACATGCCAAAATACGAATCGTAAAGAAAATATGCAAAAACAACATATTAGACTGCGCCAAAGATGCCTAAAAACTTAAATACAATTGAATACAATATACACAGTGCTTTTATTAAGCGATACTAACATTCACAGTCGACTGCTCTCATGAAAGAAAGTATGAGCAAATATGGGTCGAGAAACTTTTCGTAAAATCGAACCTGAATTTCGAAATTTTGTTAAAGTTGCATAAAATTATAGCTAACACAGTTTAACACAACTACAGAATCTGTTGGATACATTTAGTAATTTCATGGCTAATAATTGTATTGCACTAAAATCACAGAAAAACACTCGAAAAGATAGTTTCTTTTTAAGTTGCCGTGGTGAGTCGCATAATTACCAAAGATAAGGTTTGCAAAATTCAAAATATGTCCTTCGTTTTCATAAGATGGATACAATTTAAGCACTAGTATAGCTCAGCTCTGGACATAAGATCCCTACCTCATCTCATGATCACGTCTAAACTACATCCATATGAAGGGAAACTTGGAAGTCTTCTGCGGTTTTCTATCCAAACGTTGCCATTTCTTTTTCCTGTATGCTTCTCTTTCCCTCCCTTCTTTGAAAGCGTATTTCACCCCTTGTACTTTTTTTTTTAAAAAAAAAAAGAAAAGAAAAATGAGATAACAATACTTTTTCCTTCGAGAAAGACTTTCAAGATGTCATGATTAGACTGTAAACAGTAAACATTCAGGTCATAGAGAAAGAGACAAGATTTTTGGCAATTCCGTTGAAGAAAAAAAAAAGTCAACTTGTGCTTCACACGATTAAAATAGAAGGGAAAGCAACAACCAAGGTCAAGGGTAGTGAATGTTTGTCGTCTCAGAATTGGAAGCGCAAGAGGGGGAAATAAGTGGCAACGAACACGACATTTTGTGCCGAAATCTATTTGGCGGTGGTTGTAAATGTTTGGTTAACCTCAAGTGCTAGGGGATCAAAGTGCCATCCAGTTCCTGATATCAAGAATATAATTATCGGGCTCTACAGTAACAGCCTAGAAGAGATAGGACGCCTACAGCTATTTCGGTTTTCCATTAATCTTAAACGTTTTTTTTTTTTCCTTCAAGTTTCTCGAACAAAGCGTTTCCCGATCCACTGTTACTAACGCTTTTGCTCTACTAACTAAAGAAATTAAGAATTTTCTAACTTTAAAGTTTGTAACTCTTAATTTTAAACATCTCGCTGAATTATATTTTGAAAAAAAAAAAAGAGCTGTCGTAGCTCAGTGGTAGAGCGTTGGCGTAGCATTCGGGAAGTCGTAAGTTCGATCCCAGCAACCGACTATCCTGACAGGTTTTTCGTCAGTCATACCAGTGTTGATGGCACCTTCAACATAGGCCCTGGCTGATACCTACCCGAATCCTTTTCCTTCTTCTATCCTGGCCTAAGCCTTAGATGCCTAACGGCCATAAATTAAAAAAAATTAAATATATTTTGAAAACATTACGAGAAGGTAAACAGTACTAACAGACAAAGAACTGACGCGCATTTCGTCCAATCGCTATTGATAAAAAGGTGCAGTTTCACATTCTTCTTATGCTAGAGAGCGATTTCATTAAGCAATGGACTAGTTCAAGCCTTTACGTCACATCCCCTTCGTTGTCAGAGCGTTGATTAAAGGCAGGGTCAGTACTGCTGAGTTTAATGGCTTAGAAATTTTCCAGAATTGTTTTAAATCTTATATGACAAAATAAGCATTCCTTGTCGATAGTAACCAACGATCTTATTTTCTTCAATTCTGTGTATAAACGGTTTACTATTTGAGTTTCTTATTGCTCCATTAACACAATACATTTACTACTGGCTGTAATGCTGAATGAACATATGGCCACGCTTGGTAGTTGTCATGGCAATAAATTGAAACTGTCTTTATTGAAACGGTTCAGCATTCAGCCACCTAACCCTTGATAAAATAAAACCTACTAGTACTGGCAAAACAATAACATTAACTTAATACGAAATATACAATATTAAGTCACATATTAGATACAAGATTGATAGATTCAAATCAAAGTGATTTATCAGATGATTCTTTTGAAAAAAAGTCAATGATTTAAATCAAAAATACTTTAAAAAAAAAAAGTTGAAATAAAATACAGTATTTTTAATCATTCTATGATTTGAATCATATATAAGCTTGAAATTTACTGATTAGTCCCTATGTGATGAAAGGCACTTATGATGTAAACCAAAACCGAAGAGACCGACGTAGAATTTTAACAAACTATTTGATTTCTTCACAAATTGCTCAAAAGCAATTTACACTCAACGGAAGTATAAAGGATGTGCTGAAGGATGGAAATGCAAAGCTGCGTATCCACTATCGATTTGATGCATTAAATGACTTTCATCGAATTCAATTTTATCCAAGACCTTTAGGCAGCTTTGGATTACATCGAATGGATGATGATGGGAGAATTCGTGGAATGAAGAAAGTGGGAGGAAACGAGAGAACCCTGAGAAAACCCACGCACACCGTTTTTGAAGCTCACATGGCACGAGCCGGGATGGAATCGGGGACCTCACGGACCAGAGGTGAGCGCTCTACTACTGAGCGATCGTGATTCCAAAATAGCTCTCATTCAGTTTAGCGACCCCGGAAACTATGGATTCGACACTAATCTCGGTCATTTTATCTTTTAACCCTTTATCACCCCCCCCCCCATGCCGATCGGGGCTGAACTTGGACTTAAAGGGCATTGGGAGTGCCACTATTCATCTAAGCGATCCATAAAACTATGGACTCCACACTAATATCGGCCGTTTTCGATTACTTTTACGTCACCCACTTCCCATCCCACCCCTAGGGGTGATAGAGGTGTATTACATGGCATGGGGAGTGTCACTATTTATTTAAGGGATCCCAAAAAGTATTGATTCGAAACGAATATAGGTAGTTTTCGATAATTTTTAGATGTCACCCCTTCCATCCCCTACGCTAGGGTGTTAGGGATGTCTTACACGGCATCGGGAGTGTCACTATTCATCTAAGGGACACCGAAAGCTATGGATTCGAAACTAATATAGGTCGTTTTTGATTATTTTTACATGTCACCCTTTCCCACCCCTAGGGGTGTCTTACACGCTATAGGAAGTGTTACTATTCTTCTCAGTGACTCCGAAAACTATGGATTCGAAACTAATATCGGTCTTTTTGACTGTCGCAAGTTATTTAAATCAAAAACCTTGATTTTTTAAAAATCGATTTAAATAAAAAAAATCAACCATTTTTTTTTTTAAATCGTGATTTTTTTCAACCCTGATTAGAAATACAACACAATAAAAGAAAGTAATAATAATAATGCAATAAATATGTACTAAATGCACACACACACACAAAATTTTCTATTGGTGTCAACAGTTTACATATTCAAGAGAAAAATCAGCCATTTCTAGTATATATAAATATCGTTCAAACTACACAATACCAATGAGTAAAATTGTTAGGATGGGTCATAAGTGTTCGAGCTTAATCATTCCTCCGATGGAGGAGTGTTTTCCCTCTCTGAACGCACTGTAGGTGGTAGTTTGTAATATTGATTGGCAGAGAATTCCATATTCCTGCTGCCGGAATAGAAAATGAAGCCACTGTTTTACAATCTGAAACGGGGGATATTAAGCTCATTACAAGGGTATGTGACATTCTTAATCCATTATTACCATTACATATACTTATACTGTTCGCTTTGAATTGAATTTATTTATGGCATAGGTTGGGGAAGGTAGCATCCAGGGCCTTGCTTAAGACACCACCCGACATTTGCCTGGTGCAACTGAGGAAAACCTAATTCAGAATGATCGGCAGCGGGATTCGCCGTTTTCCTGACCATTTCCTTTCCATCCCTGTTTTCGAAGCAGACAACTGCTTTATACGTTTTCGAAACAGACACCGCTTGAACACTTTTCACACCGTCGGTTACAAAATGAAAAAGACCTATTATTAGCAGCTTTTACGTTTGATTTTCTTTCCTACTTTTTTAATTTTCCAGAACTCCTGCGTAGCCATGTAGTCACCGCGTTCGCCTTCGGCGCGAGGGGTCCCAGGTTCGATTCCCGGTTGGAGTTCCACTTCACAGTAACGTTTCGATTGCCCATACTTGGATTGCAGGTGTGGGTAGGTGTCAGGAGGAGCAACCGACCGCAGAACATCCGCCAAAACCAAAACCTGTGGAATACGCTGACCCAAACTTTCACATGGGAAAACCAGCGGAGACAAACACACACACTTTTGTAATTTTTCACTTCTACTGTCTCTATCTGTCACTCTTTTTATTTTAACACATTTTCTTTGTGTATTACCTTCCGAGGAAGAAGTGTTCTACTTCTTGAAAACGTTCCAAGAGAAATATTATATTTCTGTAACTGCAGGCTGTTGTGTATACTTACAGCACGTATTATAAGCACGGTCTTTCTAGCCACTATGAACGTATGTACAAAAACAAATATAGAAGTATTTACAAATACAGTGCTTAGTATGAACCGAAAGTAGCGTTCTGAGAAGACGATATCAATGCTAGATAAGACTTGATTGAATTTTGGGAAAGATCTTAACTGTGTGGGCAGCGATAGAGTTCACGGATCTAGAGTTCATAGAGCCACTTACAAATCTGTAAAGAAACAACATGTCAGCTCTTGCACGACGAATAGAAGGGAAATGAAATGTTAATTTCCTTCACTGTGCCGTACTTCTTGAACCCTATGATGAATAATGGTTTTGAAGAAGTGCAGAACGCATTCCTGGTTGGAGAGATGTGTGGAGCAAGCCATGAACCAAACCGAGAATAATGTTTCAGCCCAGGCCAAATTAAAACTTTGTTGTAAAAAGCTAATTCATGCAGACAGGTTTTAAATTTTTGTGCATCTCTACAATAATTCTAGCAATTCTCGTGGCTTTCTTTTTCCTAATGGCCGTAATATGTTCAGAAAACGTCAACTTTTCGCCAATGATGTAGAGCCATCAGATCTGAGGTGCGCTTAGAACATAGACAGATGATTACGGCATGACTTTTGATCTCCTCTATGATTATTGGGATAAAATTAATACCCTTAAGAAAAAAAAGCCTTGATTGATGAGTAGATAATGCAGAATATCTTTAATGTCGTTGTGATTATTGAGTGAAATATAGCTATGTTTCTAGTTAAAGGGTACCGGTATTTATTTATTTATGATCACCTTAATTCAGATTATAATAAAGAAAGATACAACAGTATTAATGTTTTAGTTGGTGGCTAGTGCTCAAGCATTAAAAAAAAGTATCTACAAATTGTACAATTTTCCTAACACAAAATTATATACAAACTACAACACTAAAGATATGAGACCTGTCGCAAACAAATTATTGTTGCCTGCTGGTAAGTTATTCCATAACCCGAATTGAGATTTAACCCTCCCTTACTTCACAGAACTGTAGCAGTCTAGGTCAGCTACTGTATTCAAATTTGGTTACTGCCATCTGCTGACTCTCCTATTTAGTTTAATGTATAGAAGTGGCGCAATAAGATAGACTGGTTACAAGCGCTAAAGATTAAGAGAAAGATATTTATAGGAATTTCAATACTATTGACGATATAGCCCATTCTTATTTGTTCTTCCCTTTCCGACAACAGTTTGTTTTCAGAAAATAATGCCATATAACTCAGCAGTCAGCGAATTTCCTTATCTCTGAGTCTTCTACCAGAAATGTTTGTAAAATCTGTTTACGTTCATAACGGTAGATACTGAACACTGTTCTAAATCATAACAAGACAATTGAAAGAACTATAATTGTGGTAACGCCGAAAACAAATGAAAGCCAAACAAAATGGCAGTGGAGAAGAGATCCATACGTTTACCACGCAACGTAGATTCCATCGCAATGAATCGCCGCGCTAAGCTTATGCGCCTCTAGTCCGAAACTAAATCACTTCTTCACAGAAACCTTCTTCTTGGAAGCTAGCAAGCGGAGACGGGTCAGTTAAACGTTTGTTTGTTATTTTATATAACCACGCTATTATTTACCAGCACGCGCCACCTTGATTCAATTGACTATGTGTGAGCAAGTATAACACAATCTTCATAAGCAAAAATTAAGTAGGCCTATCACGCATTTCGTATTGTAATAACATACAGGTCTTGCTTCCATGTCGTGATAAGATATACACACAACAATGCTGATAAGGCGTGAACATCTACTAAGATACAAACAGAGCAGACACGGCAAAGGGGTTGCACATACGGTAAAGTGTACAGAATGTGACATGGTATATATGGGAAGAAACCAAGAAGCTGAAATAGAGACTGAGATAGCACATGGATTTTGTTTGCCTTTGAATAGAGGCAAATACAATTTAAAAACATGTCCAGGATTCGGGAAACACTATAATTTGGTCGTAAATTAAATATATAGAGGTAGAAGGCAATAAATTAGTGAGGAAATGGAATGAGGGCAGGAAGATAAAAAGAAATAGGTAGTAGAGCTATGAATTGGTATAGTGGTATAACCATAAAGGGAGATGAAAAAAAAAAGGGAAAATGACGATAGAAGAATTACAAAGAAAACTTAACTCAATTTTTACTTCTGCTTTATTTCTCGACGTATTTTTCCTTGGATGATTGACAGGTGAAAGGCGTGCCCCCCTCCCCCCTTGTGACGATATATTAGAGCAACTTTTAATTGGGAATGAATGCAATCCCTTCTACTGTATGTGTATATATTTAGGTGACATACTTCGAGACCTCTCAGAGGTGCTGTGCCTGATGAAGATACATATTACGTATCGAAACTGTTACGAACCTCGGTTTTCATCTTACTGTGTGTTCATCATTGTATTCGATGTATATCTTATCACGCATTTCACTAATTTCTTAGTTTGTTACACTTATGTACTTCAATGATTGTTTCTTTTCACGTTTTCAATACCACAAACCAACTTCCCATCACGTATCTTCTGCAATTTTACAAATTTGGTTGATCACATCTAAAGTGAACCCCGTTTTGCAGTATTTTGCTCTTAGAATTAGGCTTCTAGATCACTGGTTCGCTATGTCTGAAACATTGGGAAAACCTTATAGTTTTATTGCACGAACATACAAAGTGGATTTAATAGCATTCTTTACGAAAACGATAACTGTATCAGTTTCCATTCTGGAAACTAGCTTTTAAGAATTTCCCGGAACGAAAGAATAATGTATCGATTTGTTAAATTACGGGCTTTGTACCTACCCCTAATTTTACAAAAATAACATAGCTTTGCAAAAGTATGAAGCACTAAGAGTGTTACCGTCTCCTGCTGCTCACGTCTTCCCGGTCGTAGACATTGTCGTATAAGTTTCCATCTACAGTATAACATCTCAGGGTTTAATCTTCTAAACATGGATTCGTCGAGCGTAAGAAAAGGAGACATATATAGATCTAACACAGATTTTACATTGAAAAAGATGCCCAACTTTTATGGACTCAATGATTGGTTTCACATTGAGTGAGGCGAAACTTGTCATTAATATGCTCTGACCCAAGAGAGTGATTAGCCCTTCCGCAGAACTAATTGAAGTTCCACAAGAAAACTAGGGTTTTTAACGTGCAGAGTATAAATTCTTATGATTTATTACTCCTTACCTTTTATCCCTTTTAGAAATCCCTACATACAGCATTTAATTACATAGTTTATGTATGTAATCGCGACACATATTTAACTAAATTAAATCTTACTCCTTTTTCTTCGTTCTGACTTTCTTATATCAACATGTTTGATTGTAATAATTATTTATAATTTTCCCATACTAAAAGCACTTAAAATTACACATTCATATCGTTTGTACACCTCAAATACATTCAAAAAACCTCCTAGAGCACAAGGTTTAACAGAAATCCGCCACATATTTCAAGATCTATAAAAAAAAAGTTGTTCATTCTCATTGTTATTGTGTTTATCCAACTAAATTCCTTTAACAATAGAATTTTAATTAAACTAAACAATTCATTTTAAAATAGAATGAAAATATTAAATAGATAATCCATCTTGATACTCGATATAAATTCAATCGTACGTGAGTACGTGTCATTACAAGAGTTGTGGTCCGCCACCTAAAATTAAAGTACAATACTTTTACTGTAAAAGTGTTTACAACTGTCGAAACATTTCTCTGACAGTGAATGGAGGATAAACTTTAGATGTGCTCAGCCAATTTAATGTCAACTTTACACTACCACACCAATGATTTCCTTAAAAAAAAAAAAAAATCACATTCACGAATTAATACGCTCACCTTCAAAATGGTACACCATCCTCGCTGTCATCGTATCGTCCAACAGAATGGCGATTAAAGGCAACACAAGTTTCGCCAAGTGATGCACTGGCTTTCTCAGGTGAAAAAAGGTAGGTTAAAAAGTTGAGGGAATAAAAGAAGCCTTCCGTAAATATGGCGTTTGTCAGTTTTCTTTGCAGGTGAAATAAAAAAAGGCGGTACTTGGCGGAAACAAGGTTGGTATTATGTAGCCACAGTGTGTTACGAAATGGAATGCTGTTGCCAGATACTAAAACAGAGGGACTTCGATGAACAAATGTGTGTTTTGTTATGTATGGAACGTTACGTGTATAAATATGTTCATTATTATTATTAAAATGTTGAAATAAATGAAATAATGTCTTAAAAAATATTTTATTGCAATTTATTTATTATGTCAAACAACAATTTATTTAACATGCCCTGATCTAAAATTAGTGCAGGTTGTTTCTTGTGAAGAAGGATGCTTTCATAAATCATTCTTTCTTTAAGTAGAGCTGATTTATACAATATCTTGGCATCGGCTTTTTGATGTGTGGTAGTTTTCAGATGTTGTGAGAGGCCATATGTGGGAAATTCATTCTCTCTGGCATCTCTAATGTGTTCCGTGACCCTAGTGTTAAAGTTCCGTTTGGTCATTGAGATGCACTCGTTTTTGCACTGGCAAATGATCTGATAAATTCCACAAATGATCTAGACAGGGCCTAAAATTCAACGAAATCACAGCTCCACACTGGTAAAAATTTTATATAGTATAGAAAAACTAGTTTAGTCAGCATTTGTTTTGACATATAATCAGTGCTCTGTCCAGTACATCATGTTTACCTGCGACCAAAAAAATATTATTATGTAGGAAAGTTTTGGCATTCAGAGCAAACAAAATTAAAGGCACATTAGGATACATATTTAATTGTATTGTATTAATTGTCGCGTCTGCAGGCATAAAGACGAACTAAAGAAACATTGGCTTACCTTTTGTTTCTTTATCTCCCTCCTCTGTTCCATTTTCGTTATTGTTTTTAAAGCCAAAGACAACAATGCATCGTCACCAAACAGGAACATTGATCTATAGACAAAAGAATTAACCCGGGCCGGCTAGCGAGAATTTTTTCCCATGAAACTTACGAACGGATAATATTTAATTGGTTATGATTGGTTGTTGAAAGTCTACGGTGCTTCGGCTAAATTTTTGGCGGTTATTGATGTATGTTATCTCTGGTAGTACATATTTCTATAACGGATTCAAAGGATCGTGTAATTTTTATCTACGAAACAACACATTTCATTATATCGGAAAAATGTAATGTCCTATTGAAACAACAGATAAACGTGCAGTTAGTTGCATATTTTAAAACTATATGAATGCAACCGAAAACGTTTGAAAACTAAATATAGTTAAAAAGTTCCTTCACCTCAAAATTGGCAATGGTTTTCCCTGCCATGTAGGAGGCACCTACACGTATTAACTCTGGCTTGATATCATATACTGGCAGTTATATGGAATTGAGTAACCCATTGCATAATGAATGTATTGAATCAGTAAGACTTAGTTTGACACACTAAACGCGTTTAAATGCATAATCCGAGAAAAGTAAGGTACTCACATTAATACCACTCCACACTTTAAGAATTATAGTTCCACACTCCTTTCCTACAGTTCCACAAAGTGTGGAGTACTCCACTCAATTTTAGGCCCTGGATCTAGAACTACCTTTTTCACCTGAAGAAGCCAACGCATCAATTGGCGCAACTTCTATTTTTAATCGCCATTCTGTCAGACGATACGATGGCAATGAAGCTGGTATAACATGCTGAATGCAAGCGTATGATTTGGTCCTCGCCATGTAAACTTACACTAGATCACGAAGGCGGGCTAGTAAAAGGTTTATAAGGTTATATTAATAACTACCTAATGTTTCTGTTCATAACACAGTGCTATGTCCACCATGACGCGGAGGGATACTAATGGATACACCCAGTACTTATCTGCTAACTGCACGTTTCGTAGTAATATCGTTCTATGCATTTCACTAACTTCTTTAATTACATTACACCTTTATGACTAATTCTATGTTAATATAACGTCCTCAAAAACAGTAACCAACTTCAAATCTTTACAGGTCCCGTTTTTTTTTTTTTTTTTTGTTTTGTTTGTTTTTTCCTGATCCCATCTAATGTCAATCCGAAATTAATGTTCTTGAGTGGAAAAGACGCAAAGACATATTAACGTGATGTTAGCGAAGGCGGGTCAGTTTACGTTTTTTATACGTACACCGATTTTCCCCCTTCAGATGATTTCTTAAGCAAAATTTCCCTAAGCCATATGGAAACACTGTTAAGGCATCCTTAACGTCCAAAGCCCTGTCTTGAACAGTGCGTCAGTAGTCCTTAGGTTTTCCTGGGGGTAAAGTGCAGTTTAGAGCAAAAATGCAATATTCTCAACCCGTGTGGAAGTGTTGAAACGTACAACGTAACAAATTCGAGCATTGAAAGTGTAAAATGGGACTGAAAGGCCGAAAAGTACTTTGAACTATTCTGCTACTTCCACAGTCGGGGGAGAGCACATGAAGTGAGTGTACACTGATATGTGCATCGCGTATAATGAAAAAGCAATAACCTTGTTATAACTAACCCGTCTTAATCTTCTTGACAGTGTCCGTGACATAGGTAGAAAAATAAGTAGCATTCGTAACACGAAGTGACTCTATTGGTATTCCACCACATATACGATGATCAACTCGAGTGCTTTTTACGTGGATTTCCAGTTCTCTTCGCTTGTCGGCTGTAGTAGGTATTTAGAGAAATATCTGTGCAAATTACTTGTAAGGGAATTAGTAGTGTAAAGCGTACATACAAAAAACACGTGTCAACAGCTGGCAGACCAAAACAGCACTTCATCTTTACCCTTCTTCCATTTGAATGTGATGGTACCTGTTTGCAAAAGTTACAGGAGGAATGAAATATTTCTGTGACTTGGAAACACAAGATGAACGTTAAAGGAATTGAAAGTGAGACGTAAGTGCGTTCGTTAGCGATAACTATTGCTGTGAAGTGGGAACTATTTTCTTGCAACTCAGGGTACGTGAGAGTGATGTGCATCGAGTATAATTAAAAAAAAAACAACAACACAGAACCTGACTTTATCTAAGCCCTCTTCGCTCGCTCGAGATACTGTCCGTGTTTTAGTGGAAAAATAAGTTACATTCAAAACACGGTGTGTTAGAATCAGTATTCCTCCGCATGGAGCCATCTTGATCAACTACAATGCGCATTTAACGAAAATATAATAAAAACGGGATTTTCTTAACTTTTTGGATTGCTAGTCTTCGTTAGATGTTTATAGAAATCCCTCTAACCGGAAATAAATAAACTAATAAGAATTGAGAGGTTTTGAATAAAGCAATAAAAAATCCATGTTCGAGGCACCACCAACTACGAACACGCAGCCTCGAATGTTTTCCGCACTAGTATTTCACGAACTTACGACTCACCCGATATAAGAATAATGAAATCGCGACGACTAAGGTGCGCAGGCCATGTAGCTCGGATGGAGTAAAAACAAAGATTATATTCCATCGTGGTTGGTAAGCCAGAGGGAAAGAAACCGTTAGGGGATAATAATGGAAAGGATCTTCGAGAAGTAGGTGTTTGTGGTGAAAACTGGTTTGCTCTTGCCAAGGATGAATTCCTATGGAGAACGTTACTGCGGCGATGAACTTGCGAGTCCCATAAGTCATAGAGTAAACAACAGTTAGCTTGGAACCAAAAATAAAATTAATAACTTAAGAATCCCGTTTTGTGCTATTTGCCTTTATCAGAGACTGTCAGTGGGCCAGTAATATAGAAACGTCACTGTTTGTCTCTCTCTTTGAGTGCATCTCCCTAACTACAGTCCTACTGCCTTAACGTGTATACATAAGTTTACACCACCCGCCAACATAGACACTGTACATAATTCTGCAAATTAGGTACACATAATCTGGCACTGAAAGTAACTTGCTGAGTCCGTTTCCTGAACTATTTCTATACTTTCAGAAGCCACCTAACCGAATTGCTACAGAACCACCACCATTGAACTTTGAGATCATATGTACATTCCTATTTTCAGAAAACCATTCCTGATGGACTCTTGATACTTACCTTTCAAAATACCGTTATCAGACCCAACGAAAATATTAAAATCCTTTTTAAATGCCATAATTTCAGCTCTTCTCCGGGCTCCTCACACCTCTCAGTCTCACATGTTAGATAAAACGCATGGGTTCATTCAATTGTTTATCAATGATACCAGATAGTTTTTCAAACTTGACTAACATAACCAATTCAAATTACATACCATCGCCTCAAAATAGGACGCATTGAACCATGAGACGGGGAAATGGGAGTACCTGGCGTGAACTCCCACATATTTTAACCAATAGCGCATAGATAAATATTATTGAGGTTGCACCCGAAAAAAAAAATGATCTGTTGTTTTGTAGGACAGCAGGTAGTCAACAACAATTTGATGATGGGAATTTTCACTAATGGACGTATTTAAGGATTCATTTCATAAATCACTAGCTGATTTACCCGCCCGTTAGAGCTGGGTGAATAACGTATGTTTGCAATACTAATTAACAGCTCTACTTATACTAATAAGTTACTTCTGAAACATTCCTTCGATAACTTCTATAGCGTTCGAAGCAATATAAATTTGTAGAAAAATATAGAAAAAAGCAGATCACATAAAATGTTCAGTGATCAAGCAAGGATGAGTCTACATTTGGCGAAATTTCTGTGCGAGCACATGTTGGTGAGGACTGTATCATAACGACGAAATCCTCAATCGTTTCTTTCCTACTCTGGATTTTGAAAACAGAAAAAACGACAAAGAGATGTTTTCGCAAAATTATTAACTGGATAAATTACTATTTTTTAGGAACAATGCACTTCAATAGGTTTAAACACAAACGAAAAATAAACATCTAAAGAGCCGAGATAATTCACATAGATTGTCTTAATTTGTATGTAATTTGCAATATTACTGCTACCACACAGTAATTACGTTAATTATATGTGTATATATTTTTATATTCAGCCAGATATACTCACACAACATTAAATATTTTCCATACATTTTCAAACCGTTTTCCTATTTCTAAAAAATTATAGAAAAATATTTTCTTTCATACTATCAAAAATTTTAATGTCAGGAGGTTATTTTGAAAATATTTTCATCAATTATATATATATTAAAAACATATAGTTCACAATATATACTATTCCAGTATTGTTTCATGCCTTAGCTGCAATGTGGTTAAAAATAAAAACCATGCACATGGTTTGTCAACATGTATAATGGCACTTTTCATAAACCTATGTTCAAAAACTACTCCATTTTGAAGTTTACCGACACATAGTTTCGTTATTTAACCCACAAAACCAAAGAGAATAATTTTAGTTCACAGTATCTGCCAACGCTGTGAACAGTGATAACAGAAACATTGCAAAATAGTTGTGACAGCTTTTAAATAATTTCAGATCTATTATATCCCAGATAGCACCCAAATTTGTTGTAACTTTGTATTAGGATTGGCTTTGCAAGTTTGCAGAAAGTTTAACATTACATTTCTGAAAAATTGCTACAATCTTGCAGCAAACGTTTTAGTTGAAACATGCGAATATTCTTACAAACTTTCAACGCAAAACTTGCTACAAACTTGTCTTATCAAACATCAAGCTTGTGGCGGAAAAGATTTCTGATGTCTGGACTGGGACTCGAACCTAGGTGCTTCAGTCGTTTACTCTACCGACTGTTTTATCGCGCCACTCCTAACTATATTCAGTTTTACTAGTCCTTTTGTTACGAAAACAGTCAGAACAGCTTTCATGAGCTTTGGTGGGAAGCTCATGTGCACTGCTACAAATTATTTTTTGAAGGATACGTAGCTACCCGACATGGAATGCAATCCCACTCCCCGGTACGGAATCTAGGGCTTTAGGGAGGTGGATTGTAGCAGGTGGAGAGAAATGGAATGGTTTTCGAAGATTCAGGAATATTTTTAATAATCCCAGTAAGAACTGGACAGCGACGCGCAAGGTATCGAAACGTCGTTTATCGAGACGCTTGCTGCAAAGATAAAAAAAAATCGCTAACTTTTATACCTTTACGTAGTCACATGATTACTACCATCATTTTCCTTGTATCAGAAAGCCTAGCCAAAACAATGAGAATGCTTTCCCCCTATTAATTGTTTATTCTGTAGTGACGCCAAAATGGACGTGCTCGGTACTCGAACCAAGGATGCAAATGGTGGAAATCACAAGACGCATCCCTAAGAAATTTCTCTAATGATAAATCGTTGTTTAGTTCTCTAAAGCTGAAAAAAATAGTAGTTTATGTTCTTATCCTGTGTGATTGAGAAATGTCTGTTACACAATAATTGGAGTAATTTGGAATAGTATTACCAAATTAAGAAAATGAAACAGCGAGCTTAGGAAACAGGAAATAAACCTTATAAGATAATCCATCAGAAAAAATAAATAAATAAAAGAAACAACAGAACAGCGGAGTGCCGGAGGGATGATGTCCCTCTGAGGATTTGCCAGAAAGTGGATTAAACTGACACCTGTTACTTTGAAACACTTGACTACAATTTAAGTGATAACGAAGTCATATGTAGGTGCTAAGCTTGAGGAATTGAATCCTTTCCACAATCAAAATTGCAAAACTCTTCATCTAGCCATTCTAAGTATAACAAAGGAGCTGCTTGCTTGTTTTTTTAGAAAGTAAATTACATGTTGATATTTCTTCTTTATCTTCACTGACAGATTAAACTGAAGACAACGGTTAGGCAAAATTTTATATTTATTAAAGCACTAGCAATGGGTGAATAAGAACAAAATGCAGTTAACGCTTTTCAACAACACATAAAAAGATAACAAACCGTCTTAATATTGAGTGGGCTCAATATTATTTGAAATGCTCCTATGTGAAAGACAAATATAGTGTTACATATTGAATGGATATAGAACTACCTTAAACAATATTTGGCTAGAAGAGATTTTAAACATTTCATACCGTACCTTTGCTTTTACCATAATTTTACAAAAGTCTACGCCCTTGCCAGTCATTAAAAAAAATGCACCGTTAATCACTCATTTTTGTACAATTTGCAGTTTGTTTTTATAGTCACTAAATGAAGCATACGATGTACATGTGGATAAAAGATCGGAGAATTTTCTAATGAATTGAAACAGAATTTGATTAACAATTGGGATTGAAATTTGAAAGCTGTGGGATAGAAATATTAAGAGATAGCGCATAGCGGTGAGTGAATGGCATCCAAAATGTTAGCCGACTCAGATTAAGTCTTGTGATGCAATAAACAATGGAATCGTAGCGACAGTGATAGTTGTTCTCAACTCAGTTGTGTGTCTGAGACAAAGACAAATATATATATCAACATGCACGGCAGTGCATGAGCCAAGTTCTTCACGTCAGAAAACGTTAGCACTGCCAGAAGCATGTTATACAGGAACAAGAGTTTATGGCAAAATTGACGATTTGGGGGCCCCGTAAGAAAAAAGATGTTAAAGATAGGAATATGAGCTTTTGCCGTTAAGGAGATATGGTAAATGTGTGCAGATGTGCAAAATTTCATATTCGTATCTCAAACCATGTTCTAGTTGTGAACCCCTGAAATTGCACATTTTAGGCTAACTGACTCACTCACTCACTCACTCACTCACTGACTCACTCACTCACTCACTGACTCACTCATCATATTGTTTAGGGTGTTTGGAGTAAGCTAGAAACATGAAATTTGGTATGAAGGTAGAGGATGATAAGTAGATAAAGGAAAAATTCCGACATTTTGAAAAGGTCGCCATCTTGGATTCAAAATGGCCGCCAAACCTAAAATTTCAAAGAATACACAGCCTAAACGACTAAAGTTAGAACAGTGAAATTTGGTGTGAAACTACATCATTGATAGCAAATTAAGAAAACTTTTTAAAATTTTGAAAAAGTCGCTATCTTGGATTCAAAATGGCCGCCAACCCTAAAATTTTAAAGAATGCACAGCCTAAACGGCTGCCGCTAGAATAACGAAATTTAGTTTGACAGTACAACATTATTTGTAGATTATGAAAATATTACAAAATATCTCTAAAGACGCCATCTTGGATCCAAAATGGCGGACGTCATAAATCCATTTTCCACACTGCTTGAGCCAGAGATACGAAATTTGACATAATGATGTATTATCAAGAGTAGTTTAGGAAAACAAAAAACAAAACAACGTTTTAAAAATTCACCATCTTTGATTCAAAATGGCAGCTGAAATACCATTTTTCACATCGTTCGAGATAGAGAAATGAAATTTGGTATGACAGTGTATCATCACGAGTATGTCTCGAAAATATAAGAAAACGTTAAAAATGTGTCCATCTTTTATCCAAAATGCCTGCCTAAGCCCCACTTTATAACGACTGAAGCTAGAGAAACGAAATTTGGTATGAAGGTGTACCATTACGAGTAGGTTAGAATAAATTCGGCTCGTTTCCCCTAGTAGGGTGCAGTTCCCAGTTGGAGCCTGATTGCGATAAAGGGGTGCGCCCCAGCGAGGCCATCTTGGAATTCTGGGGCCAGCGCCCCAACGAGGCGAAGCGAGCATATAAATTACACAAGTGTAAAAAGCTGCGAAATACGAGCAAAGGCACCAGAGGTGCAAAATGTCCAGTCAACTCCTTCAACCTTAAAACGTGGTGAAATATAATATGGATGAGCCTAGCTCCTCGCGCCAACTTCCAATACTCCTGCGTATCCCACCAAGTTTTACTCGTCACAAACGTTAGCACTGCCAGGAACATGTTATACAGGCAGATTGTGGAAGTTTCCCCCATTCTGACGCAGCGCTCTGGAGTATGAGGGAATATCTGCATCATGGGGCGCAGTGCCCTGCAGATTCTGGTTGTGATAAAAGGACGCAGTTCCTCCAAACTCCTCAAGTTCGATGCGCGGCCTGCTGTTGGATTCTTGGCGCAGCGACGCGAGCATGCAGTGCATGCAGCCGAGTTCCGCCTGTCACAAAACGTCAGCATGCTATACAGGAACAAGAGTTTTTGCGAAATCAACGATTTTGAGGTTCTGTAAGAAACAAGATGTTAAAAATTGGAATATGAAATTTCGAATTATGACGGTATATCATCACTAGTAGATTACAAAATATCTGCAAAGACATCATTTTGAATCCAAAATGGCTGACTTCATAATTCATTTTCCAGATCGTTTGAACTAGAGATACGAAATTTGGCATAAAGGTTTATTAACAAGAGTAGTTTAGGAATAATTTGCATTTTTTAAAAAGTTGTTAACTTGGATCAAAATGGCCGCACAAAAACTTTTTCCATACCATTCGAGCTATAGAAATCAAATTTGGTATGAAGGTGTACCATCACAAGTAGATAACGGCAATGTAAGAAAAACTTTTTAAAAATCGCTCTCTTTAATTCAACATAGCCGCCTAAATACCATTTTCCACACCACTGAAGCTAGAGAAACGAAATTTGGTGTGAAGGTGTACCATCACGAAAATGTTTCAATAAATCGATCAAACCACCGCTATGAGGTGCAGCCCCCGAGGGGATATGGAAAAGGTCTGCACAGCATGGGGCGCTGCCCCCAGAAAGTCTGATTACAATAAAGGGGGCGTAACCCTAAAAATTTGAAGTTGGGGCGCACACGGAATTCTGAGGCAGCAT
>JAGDQP010009174.1:23268-60287 GCA_022664845.1 Lepisma saccharinum
GGAAGCACAGTGTCCTGGAGAGTGGTTACGATAAAGGGGCGTAAGTACCCAAAAACTCGAAGTTAAGGCCGCAGCCAGCTACGGGGGGCGAGGACCTAAACGAGGCCGAGAGAGCGAGTATATATATTATACACCTACAAAAAGCTGTGAAATCCGAACAAAAACACCAGAGGTGCAAAAAGTGGAGCCAAGTTCTTTAGCCCTAAAAAGGTGTGAAATGGGAGACGGATGAGCCAAGTTCCTTGGTGACAGCATGTAACAGGAACAAAGGAACTTGGCGCGAGCTGGCAACAGCCTTAGGGTTGGTGGCGGTGGACGTAGTGGGTTTTAGGATCCCCACCACCCTTATTTCTTGAGGATCATGAACCTTGCCACCTCGCGCCAAGTTCCTTTGTTCCTGTTACATGCTGTCACCAAGGAACTTGGCTCATCCGTCTCCCATTTCACACCTTTTTAGGGCTAAAGAACTTGGCTCCACTTTTTGCACCTCTGGTGTTTTTGTTCGGATATATATATATATATATATATATATATATATATATATATAAGCATATGTCCTTACAACTAAACACAGTTCATTCTCCAGATACCTATACTAATACCAACAGTTTCTAAATACTATCTATTATTGCAAATACTGGCCAATATTCGCTACATTACGTAAAAGAAACGAAAACATTCGCCGACATAGCGTAAAAGAGTACGGCACAATACATCAAACGCGCCGATCAGCTGATATTCGCTCTTCTTTGAGCAGACATGCATTGATTTTCCCTCTTTCTTTTCTTTATTCTTTTTTTTTTTTTAAGGAATATAATTGATAGAGGTTAGCTATGTTTGCTATGGAATTTCTGAACATCTCCAAACATAATAAGAATAAAATGTTCGAGATCTCATTTCGGTCGGAACACGGTTTGACAGCTGACACAATTAATGCTGTGGGGACCACGCCCCTGAAATACCGGGAACACTTCACCTGAATTTTACGTTGGAGATAATCAACAATAAATAAGGAAAGCACGATATTCACAATACTACTCTTGAGTTACACACTTTACAACAATAATAAACAATTTCATTTTCAATAGAATTCACCAGACACAACATTTACACTGAAGACATAAGAAATTTCATTAATTATCCAGGAACGATTAATCAAAATGTTTAGACAAACAAATGTTTGTAGTTTGTGAATGTTTGTTGTCAGATTCCCAGGCCCCGATGACGTTTGTAAGGATAAGGTTCTCTCGTTTTTAATGTAAGTTGGCAAGTAACTAGCTCTAAGTTTTGGATGATAATGTTTATTGATATACATAGTACATGTGATTGAATTACGTCAAAGTTATCTGTTAAACATGTTAAAACGCATGAACGTTAACATAGGGTTGATTATATGTCCAGTTCCTCCCACTTGCCAACCCCATCATTCACTTGAATGGGGTTGGTAACAGTCATGTTCCATTTTCTCGGTGTCTTCACAGTAAGTTGTCGCAGCTATGCCACGACTGTTTGCAAAGTTCCGGATACAGCAATAGATTAAAAAAAAAAGAAAATATTGTCTATAGTAGCTGTTTATGTTTCTCGCTTAGGAGAGTCCAATCTCCACAGATTTATAGTTACAATTTATTAGAGAGGCGCTGTCTTCAGCCGATGTCTGGCCCAAATATAGAAAATGCTAAAATAGAAAGATCCTACCTTTTCTAATACTGTTCCCGGCCTCGAACCCACACCCTCGTTGGATTCCTGCCGACTCCAGGCAAGCCGATATTTCCTCATCATACACCACATGAACGACCCACAAAGTCCAGTCTCCGCCACACTGTCCATCATCGTATCGACAAAGAGTTCACAGATTTCACGCATAAGAAACAGATCGAACGAAACGACAAGAGGCATTGAAACTACATCGAGACCTGCACACACTGATTAGTTTAGCCCAGCATACTATAATACTTGTAATTGGCTCGAATGAAATAATTAGAGCAATCCGCCGTGATAATACACACACATAACAAACCGAGCACTGAACTTTAGGTATGGACGGCAAAAAATTCAAACACAACTGTTTTGTTCTAAAACTTCTTTAGTCGCTTCTTTCTTCCTCCCTCTTCAACTAGCTAATTGCTCAAATTTTCAAAATATCACATCTCATTCGTTCTTTTCAATTCTGGTAGCCAAGATAGATCTTTGTTAGCGGTGGATCCGTTACTTGGGTCTTTTGTCTTCTTTGTTTTCGGTTATGCTGTAAGGCGCTAATGGAAGGGTCTTATTGTTCATGATTCCCTTTTCTTCATCTGCTCTTCAAAAACCGTAGCCGACTAGCTTACTGCACTTCTTGGCGAGGTGGATTTGTCGAAGGGAGTTTTTGAGCGGCAATTTGTATCAGAAAAGAATACCAGCTGTTACTTTTTCTTTATTAAGAATTTGCATGACGATATTAAAATATAAGAATAAAAATATGACATCATAATTTTCATATTGAACTTAAAGTTCCAAAAATAATGAAAACATTGCTATATATTGAAAAATGAAAATGTCGCTGATTGTCACACAGTTTCTTAAGTAAATGCACTGATATAGGCTGAAATTCTTAGCTGTGAAAACTCATTGATCCTGTTTTACAGCTATGAAGGCTGGTTCGTTGATTTTTCGCAAGCGAACCTCTTCAGGAAAATCATAATGATGGGTATATTTTACTGCTCAGGTCCATTACATGTTGCGTCTTTCGTCTAAAAATGGTTTTCGATAACATAAAAGGACTATTAAGATAAAGATAAAACGGTAACATCACTATAATTTTACTAGTAAAGGACTAGTAAAATGTACTTTGTTCAGCAGAAAAAAACATGCTGACAGTGGTATAGTGGCAGACAACAAACAATCCTGAAGGTCGTGAGTTCGAATCGCACTGCAGACTGAAATATTTTCTCGCTACAGGCTCGATGTTTGTCTACCAACCTTTTTAAAAACATGGTTTGTAGCAAGTTTGTCCTGAAAAGTTTGTAGCAAGTGCGGCATCGGTCAACTAGCAAGTTTGCTGAACAGTTGTAGCAAGTTTGCAGCCGTGTAACGCCAAACTTACTTCAAGTTTGAAGACTTGCAATGCCAATATTGCTGCAAACTTGATGTAAGTTTAATATGTTATCTGGGATGTTCAAACGTACTGTTGTGCATTGTGCTACAAATATATTATTTTGTATAGTAAGTATTAATGCGTATGTATTTTCTTTGTTTCGTTTTCTGTTCTCAAAGTTCGAAGTAGAAAAGAAAAGACCGATGGTTTCGCTGTTTTAAGACAGTACTCACCAACGTGTACATGAATAGAAATTTGGCCAAATGTATACTCAGCAAAACATGACGAGCTTAATCTAAACAGCTGTTAAATCACAGTTTCTCTCACGTGACGTCACAAACCATTTAGCCAATGAGAATTAGATACGGGAATGGGCTGCATGTTATTTATATAACTTGACACGAATGACAACATTTGATTAATCATGTGAAGATTTACAAGATCGTTGACAATTTCAAGCCCAGTTTACCATTAACTAGACAAGAAAATTTACAATATTTTAATGGCATTTCTGGAAAGTGCATATAAAAGTTCTAAATGCCTAACTTATGACGTACAGGACAGGGATGAGTAAGCAGATCTATATTATTTCTCAATACTGAATAAGGCACTGATTTGATACATTGTAATGAAGTAAAACCCACCTAGTACTTATTCACAGACATCTGTCCACGGACAATTGTCTGTCACGATCAAAAGTTTAGTGTCTACACGCCAAACACATCTTACAAGCAAACATACTGATGGAGCAGATAAAAATTATACTGTAGTTCGTTTCCTTCCGTCATGAATAGAATTTTAAAGTATACGCACTCAAATTATGACCACTGGGGCGCAATTGCTTTGGAAGATATTGATGATATTCTTGTCTGAACAAGAGGTGTAGATATACCCTTATGTAGTGTTCGATTTGTTATCGTTTACGAAGGGGGGTCCTAAAACTATTGGTTGTTGATAAGTTCCAACATACTACCTGTTTAGGTAAAAATACAAAGATTCTATCCCTGGTTGGGATGATATTCGGAATCAACAACAGGGGATCAAATCCTCACGAACCTGGGATAATCCCTGGCGTCCCCCTGGCAAATCGAACACTGCCCTTATGTTTTCAATTGCTGAAAGAAATGGATAGCAAATTGACAGTATTGGATACTTGGAGGAAGGTGAAGGGTATATTGAATATTCTTCATGACCACTATAGTGAATCTCGATTGATTTTCTTAAAAAAAAAAGGGGGGTCGTGCAATTTGTCGGCCTTGGCTAGAATTTTACGGGAAATACGTGTATGAAGGCAGTTTTGCCGCAAATGTATTATTGTGAGTGATAAGGGTATGTGACATTAGTATGGGAGTAATTATGCAGTAAACTGAAAACACTGATTTATTTTGGAATAAGAAAGAAAATGAAATCCAAATGCTTACAAATCCATATCAATAGGCCACTCTACTTAGGAACAATTTGGGTTTTCTTTCTTTCGTTATTTCGAAACGAAATGGGTGTTTTCAGACTATTGCGTTACTAGCTACCTTAATGTCACATGCCCTTATCTCCCACAATAATACATTTATGGCAAAACTGACTTCAAAAACTATTTTCCGTGAAATTCTATCCCAGAATGATATATTAGACGACCCCCTCCTATTTACGAAAATCAGTCCTGATTTAATATGGCGGCCATGAAGAACATACCCTCCAGCTGGCAGCACCTTCCACCAAGTATCTAATACTGTGTACTTGCTATCCATTTCTTTCAGCAATTTGGAACGGTCATTTTCAATTGGGCTCGAGTTGCCAAAATTTGCATGCGGTCATACTTTGACAAATCATGACTGAAGAAAAGAATTATAATTTTAATCTGCCCCATCAGTATGTTTTCTTGTTAGTGGATTGATAAATAAAACTGATATACTTGTATGATAGAATATATCATCCGCAATGGCTTTACAAGGTATGTGTAAGTTTTCAGACGAAATATTAACCGTGCTTCTCACTTGTTTAAATCCTTCTGTTTCTCTTTCAACGCATCGACGGATTGTCGTCTCCCGTCTTCTACATTAGTCACGTCATCCTTTTGAATGAACTGTTTTCTAGCTATGGCATCGTATTTTTACTCTTACTATGGATCGACTCGAGCTGCCCTTGCCAATATATAATTATTTTGTGTTTTTTATCGCAAATGCAGGCAGGCATACAAAAGATTCTCTCGAAATGCTATTACTATATGTAAGCACAGAATAAATTTACGACTAATGTATACATACTCTCTATAGTTCAATCGTAGAAGTTATAGGTTCTACCAACGTGTCCTTTGTTGTTGAGTTAATTTATATCTCTGTTTGGCGCCATTGATATATGTGTTTGTAGTTTCGGCTCTACTATAGTTTAGGTAGCGCATACACGGTTCATTTGACTGTTTCATAGTTCCTGTTCCTATTAACAATGAAGTGGTTCATTCAATTAATGCTTCTTCCTGGAGGATAATTTCTGTTAGCAAATAATATGTTTCGCAAGGCAGAAAAATATTTAAACAGTGATGTTAAAAAATGATTACTACTCCATTAAAGATATAGTTTAAAACATTTTCCAAAATATTTTCTGATTAATACACATTTTGTTTCCACAATCTAAAACATATTTTAAGATGATTTAAAGTAATATTTAAAAATCAGTCTCTGTCCGTTAAGGGTATACTATTTCTAATTATATTTTCTGATTCATATACCCTACATGTCCAAAATTTATACTGTTTCTGTTCTTTATGTGAACATACAACTGTACTGTGTAAATTAGAAATTTAAATAATTGAACCAAAAGGAAGAATACAAATAAACAAGAACAAAAAACTACAAAACAATAACATCTGCAAAAGCATATCGTAAAATATAACATTTAAAAATGTGCTGCAGAAAAGGTTAAAAAAAAATGTCCCTACCAGGACTCGAATCGCATACTGCTCGGCCATAGCTTCGTAAATGATTGTTTACAGTAATGCTTCTACTACTCTCCGCACGTCAGACCTCGCTCATTAATTACCACTTTACGGCAGGTTCTAGAAAAAAATATTGTAGGGTTTTTGTTAGATACTTTATCAAGATACAAAGTTTGGTTACGATCTGAATTTTTAACATCTGTATGTTTGGGTGTTAACTATAATTCAAAATAATATCTCTACTAATGTCAAAAGTCAGGACCCTCAACGACTGTCTGTTACTTGGCAAGTTTATTGCACGTTTCCACATTGGTAACTAGGAACTTTGTTGCAAACTTAAGGAGACTTTCACATTGTCCATGGCAGTTGCGTAGAACTATCTCGTATCATTTTAAACCTTTCTTTTTTATTAGTTTACGTTTACGTTTCTCCTATTTTTAATTTCAGTGAAACAGAGAGAATCCGTCTATTTGAGTATAAGGCAGCGCGGACAATCCAGCGATGGGTCAGAGGTTATCTTACGAGAGAGTATGTGAAGAAACTCAATGAAGCTGCCACCTTAATCCAGAAGACTTGGCGAGGATTCGCTGGAAGGAGAAAGTACAGAGAATACCTGAAGGTAAGAATGCTACAATATAACTATGAACGAAACCTTAACACGTTATTGAGCGTTAAAGTTGGTAATGAATAGCAAACATGTGTAATTCCGTAGGGAATAGGTGTACGAGCTACTAACCCCCAGTTTTACAATCCAACACAAAATATGACTTGGCCTCAACTTAGCGGTCGATTGTAAAACTCCGTGTACGAGTGCGTTCGTTCGTCGTCTTGTGATTAAGAGGTCAAGTTCGATTTCCGAAGGGACCGTGAACCTTTAAACGGTAGGTCTTATCCTTAGGGCATAATCTGTTACCGATGGAAGGGAGTAGAAAATCACTATCAGCTCACTTGTCTAGGATCACAGGAACGCCAGGATCACAAATCTGCCTACAGATAGAACACCAATCTCCATCAGTCACTAGAAACGTAGAAAGAATAAAGTACATTAAAACGGGGTGACTTGAGACAGATTTTGAATGTTTGCTCAGGTTTAGACACTTTATACTTCGTTTTCGAAGGGTATTTGATACGAATTTGTGCAAATACTCACTTATGATCGGATTATTAACAACATTTATTCGTCAGAAACACATTGGTTATGAATTGAAACGCATTGGCTCAAGTCACCCCGTTAGCTGGGTGACTTGAGACATAAACGTCATTCATTGGTTAGTCTCAAACGACGTGACTATTGGGATTAGTTGAGACAGAAATATGACATTCAATTATTTTTCCAATATTAAAAAGATGGTTTAAAGGTACAAAACTTCAATAGTGTAAACATACAGTATGGCATTCGGTACATTAAAGTTACTGAACTTACACACTAGAAAAACAATTTTAAGTAAACGTGAACAAATCAAACAAAACGGCGTGCCTTAAAACTGTAGGTGGCTTCAACATGCTAACAATATCTTGCACATGGAAGGATGATACGTTCTCTATTGTTGGATATATGTAAACTCCTTTCACCGTTGCACTTCCTTTCACAAAACTGGCGGTTACAATATCTCCCTCTTGCTAGAAAAAGCAAGCGACGTCCTTTGTCTGATTCAAAACTGACAAATACATATTCTCCAGTTTGAAAACAATAGCTGGTATCTTCTACTGAAACAACTGTATCTGCATTTCTGACTTCTTCAATAATTCCACTATCTTGCAGCTTGTTCGAGCGGGTTGCATGCTTGAACGAGTGCGCACTTTCGTGTTCGAGTGGATGGCACAGGTTAAACTTCAACTGTTCGGATGGCAGACACGTGTGCAAGTAGTGTAACCCAAGACAAACACTTTCTGCTCCGGCTCGGGAGCGAGTGCAGGTGGATGCAGACAGTTGAGAGTCGTGCTGCGTTCTCTGTGTATGTGTGAGAGAAGGGATTACAGATAACGTTATTTGCTAGCAGAATGAAATATGCAACAGCTCGTTCAAGCGAGAACTGCTCGGGATTGCACAAATAGACACTATGACGTAAAATAATTAACACAGTTCTGTATTAACTTACACATCCAATGCAGAGAGTGGAACACCGAGCAGACCACCCGAACAAACCTTTGGTGTAGAGCCTCATCCAAATTAGAAAATTCACTTCCAACATCCTGTTCTCTTCTTGATCATTAGCAATTTCTGAATATTCACCAACACTCTTCCCGGGTACAACATCAATTCGTCTTCTATGTTGTTTTGTTGTGCTCTCGCCAAATCTAACCAATTTCAGGAAATCTGCAGTACAATCAGTCCAATGTGAGGAAAAAGTAGCCCCTTTCATGTCTTCCTGAGGTACACCCGGCTCGCAATCGCGTAAAAACCACAATATAAACACTAATTCATCATTTGCTTTATATGTATATGATGTATGTTAAACTTACACACCTAGAATTCATTTTCCGACGGAACTAATTATAGAACCCTCAGATGAAAGTTTCAACAATTAACTTTTCTTACACAATTCGACAACAGCAATGATATACTTTTAGGAGCCACATACAGGTACATGCCTTGAGAAATCTTCACTCAGAATACTTGTCGTACATACCACAGTGCAACAACTGACGATTGCGCGCGAAATCTGTATCAGTTATCGATGTGGCTAACTGTAAATTCTAAAATGCAACAGCTGTCTCAAGTCACCCCGTTGTCTCAAGTCGCCCCGTTTGACGGTACTTGGTCCGTTTATGGGAAATTTGGGAGTAATCGTGATGCAAAGGCAATTTTACATATCAAACGAGAGCTCTCGATCCGATGAAGTTAAAACTTGGTGAACAGACGTGTGTCAATAGACAATAGACATGTTGGTGGTTAAAGCAAGCAAGTGGATAACATAGTTGCCTCCTGGAACACTGTGTCTATTCTATACCATAAGTGATTGCGCAAGGTACTGATCATACACTGTGTTGAGTATCTACTTGCGTTAAAACTAAAATGCCTTGCATTGCGTTTGTCTTTGTGTATAACATTTTAACACCATCGGATATGTCCTTTTGCAATTGCATGGGACATTTTAAATGTCTCTTACTTAGATCTAGTTGACAAAACACTTTAATCTATGTGTCATACCCATCGAGCTCTACGTAAACGATACTGGAGTGACTACTTAGTGTTGAAAGATCAAATATTTAGATCAAGCCAGAGCAATTATTTAAACTCGTTTGTCCACTTCCAGTCTAATCCAATGTAAACCAAATTTTCCGTTCTAACTCAGTTTTATACGCTTCTTATCGCTGTGTGGTCAGATTTTTTTATTTAAGTCTTAATTCCTGAGTTATTCATGTAAGAGTATGTCGTACTCTGCATAGAATAGAAAATACTGCAAATAATATTTACATTTTTTTGCCAGAATTAAGACATAAATCATAAAACGAGCCACACAGCGTTGTTAAGCGTGAAAAACTGAGTTAGAACTGAAAATTTGGTTCATGTTGATTTAGACTGGAAGTGGACAAACGAGATTAAGTGTGCTCGCCGCTCCCTAGCTTCACATATTCATGAAATTTTCAATGGGTGCAGTCAGTGCAGTATCGTTTTTTGATAGAGGTCATTGGTCATACCGATAGATGAAAAGAATATAGATAGCAATTCCCATTTTCTTACCATTTTTTCGCCACCTGGTGTCAGTCCAGCCCCAAAAAAAGAACTAATGCATTTTAGTGTGCAATGATTGTTTCTGCATTCGATTCAAAGGCGAAAAAAAAAAAACGGAGTGAGAGTTCAGTATCTGATACGTCCGCAATACAATAAAAGCGTAGATATTGAACATGGCTTACTAGCTTTACAACATTTCTTGTTTGACTGGACTAACACCAAGTGGCAGGGTAGAGAATAAGAGAGAGAGATTTGGTTTCGCAATCTATATATTTCTTTAAATCTATGACTTGTCGTTTTAATCGTGGTTCAAGTTAACCCAGGATAAAAGCGTTTTGTGCAACTGGGCTCAGTGTAGCAATTGTCGATTTCTCCAAACCTTAAAGAGGTCTCTGTTACACCAATCGTTAATTCTAATGAAGATCTTTCGTTTAATATGTAACACCCCTTCGTGCACAATTACGCGAAAAATACCATAAACCTACAAGGTCTTTTGAATAATATGGTTGATAACTACTCTCAGTTTTTTATTGTTACTGATGTTACACTAGATTCGTTATGGGGAATGGTGAAAAAAAAAACAGGGACTTATTAGGTTGATTGAATTGTTATTAACGCCCTAGACGAACTTGTGAGTTCCTAAGGATGGGACCTACACTTTATGGTAAGCTGAGCTTCAACCACAACCACACCGTTCAATGGACCCAGGCAGGAACTGAACCCGTGACTACGCGCACAGGAAGCGAACCCGCCGCGTTCTTGACAACCCTGAGGTTAGCCTTATTCGAGTCACGGCAATCTGCTAAAAGTTTTTATCGTGAGGGTTAGACAGTACTTACAGTAAACTTATCATGCAAATACGGTAAGAACAACTTGTTCTATCACCCAGTAATCTTACAAACTTACAGACTATGACATTCTTTAAAAAAAGTTACGAGATTTACAGTATTTTAAACAAGTTTCTAAATTTTATTTTATAATGTTTTGATTTATTTTTCACGTTATTTATTTTCTCTCTCTCTCTCTCTCTCTCTTTCTTTCTTTCTTTTAAAAAAAACATAAATATTCCAATTTAATTCTATACGCCCCCCTTGTTGTCAATAGCGCTAGTGAATCAGGAAATGAAAAAGATCAAGTCAATCGTACATATTGATATTGATCATATGTGGAAATTCATCCATTGACAACTTCTACATTGAGCATCTAACTTCATAACATACTGTAAATTATTTGTATACGTAAAATTAATGTCAATGTAACTAGTGCGAAGTAATTTAACTCGATGTCTGGAAGTTCAAATTTATTGCCTATACAAGAAACAAGGGTTACTTCAGAGCTGATTATGTATAAACTCGGTAGCACTCGAACATGTCGACAGTGTGGGTGACTTAGGTGGGACTATTTACTCCATATTCTCATTCAATGACCACATAAAACGAATTACAAACAGGGGCCAACTAGTAACCAAAGGGACAACTCTGCAAGCAACTTTCAAGGGCCTCAATACCCTTCATATTGACCCCCCCCCCAAAAAAAAAGGACTTGCAAGTCGCGTAAGATACTGATCAGGTCTCAAAATACAGTCTTAAGTAGATATAGCGCCTTAAAAGCATATGAAAGTTTTAAAGCAATGTGCCCATACGATGCCCCCTTCATGCCATTTGTAAGGGCTCTACTGTAGGTCTGCTGAGATTATAGCTTCAACACTGCCTTTATGTTGGCCATAACAAGTCTTGTGTGTCAAAATTGAAGACTGGTAAGACCTTAACGCTACCAGTTAGTAGCAAAAGTGAATTAAGTGGTCTTGTTTATTGGATAACATTACGCTTCCAAGGCAACAGTGCTGGTAGGGAACCCACGCGGAAATTTCCGAGTTCTCGGCCGGGCCAGTGCGCCCCTGATTCTAAATGAGGCTTACGCCTTGTTTAGATTACTAACATTTTACGATGGTGAAACTTATGGGTTAAACTAACTTGCGTTCAGACTACCGAACTTAACTTGATTATCGTGCTTGTACTACCATTGTCTGTAAAGAAACAGGTTGAGGTTTCCGTGGTTGAGTAAAGAATCTGCTTGTTACACGGGAGAGGATTATATTATAAAAAATGAACACAAATGAATTGATTGTAGCGTCACATTTTGTAGATTAGTTCTGCCATCATTCTTTTATATTTTAAAAGTAGTACGCATCACTATTATACTATATATTTCGATAAAGAAAGAAATAAACTCACGAAGTGATTCTTGCCTAATAACTAACTTGCGTTTAGACAGTCGTTTCTTACTAACGTTTTACATTACTAAAATAAACTCGGATTAACGTTAACCATGGTAAAATGTTAGTAATGTAAACAAGGCAATACAGAAACATAGGCTTGATCATGACACTAACTAGCGAAATAACAAACATTAAAGTACTCAAAACTCTGTATAATACACATGTTATCTATAAACTAGAATGCCGTATGCGAATGTAATATGGTCTCGTACTACCCAGTAAAACATACATTACATTAAAGCGAACCAATCAAGATTTTGGCGACACAACCTTCATCAAGCAAAGCTATTTTTATCCTAAATCCAAACCATAGTTGAATTTAGTATATCACTATTCTTTTGAAACATTGGACAAAAGAAAGAAAACACAAATACTTACTTTCCTACATAACCTATTGCATAACAAAATTGAATCAGCCTCCTATCTGAAATTACGCCTCGCTCCATGTTCCCAACAAACAAACGCGACCTGCAACTCCTTATTTCATCTTTCAACAGCAAAATCAAACATTTACGAGTTATCAACTATTAGAAGAATGTGTAATGTTGTATAACACTGTTACGAGATAGCACTTCTTTATTAGACATATTCAATATGAAGGAAAATGAACTTCGAAAATGCTCGTCCAATATACATTACAACACTGATGCCATATATAGTGTATAGCCCAGTTAAAATATACACAATGTTAATAGGATATGTGCTTGTTATTTTCTTAAATTCACACATAAGTGTTCAGTTTTGATGATATTATTTTCTTTTGCACAGAGATGTATTGAAGAAATGTACTGGAAGCATTATAACTACTCGGCAACTTATATTCAGAAGATATGGAGAGCCTATACAATAAGAAAGATATTCAGCTATTATGAGTACAAAGCTTATATGAGAGAGCTTGACCGCAGGAATAAGAAAATGGTCAATGGAATGATTGTGAGTATTCTATTCAATGTTCAACACACAATGTTGCTTTAGATTCAGAGCATTTTAGAAAACTTAAAGGTTCATTTTATTCCTGAAAGAACAGTTTTCCGCTTGTTATTGAAAATCATCTTACGCACTAGATAGAGAGATAACAAACATATTGAACTACGTCACTGAGGTATGACAAACATCTCTTTCCTATTTTACTAATTTTTCTTACCATGCGCATATGCCTAATATGATCTTAAACCCATTTGTTAGCATTTTCGAGTTAATGCTATAATTTAATTGGTCATTTTAGAACACACATATTAAACTTGTATTCTAAAATCTACCAAATTCAAAACAATTCAAATTTATGTTAATACTTGGTAACACATATTAGAGTCACACTCTACATTTTACAAAACCTGATTAGCACTAAATTGTCCGCCCCAAAGCGTAGATTCTACGGTAAAATTTAGCAAATTAGGCAATGATTTGCTGCCATAAAGTACCAGAGTCAAGCAGTTAATCCAAACAGGTTCTCTGAGCATGATTTTTTTTATCAGCTCTTCCCGCAGGGCTGGGCAGCCACATTGCAACTCACTTGGAAATACTTCCGGTAGGAATGGTCCACTTTCGCTTATCTTGAACGATAAGTAACAGCGAGAAGCGCTCAACTCGGCAGCTGCAGTTTGGTATTGTGGTCAAGACGTCTAAAGACTAATCCAAAGGTCCCGAGTTCCAAGCCTTGGCATCGACTTTTTACATATTTTAAAAAAAAGAAAATTAAAGTTTTTTCGTTTTTTTATGTAAATACACAAAGGGAAATTTAACAAAAGTTGTGATTTACAATTTTAAAAGATGCCACTAAATACTAGGATGTATATAAACCCACCAGGGCAGGATGCAACAAGCGATAGCGAGGGGCACAGTCCCCTGTTAGCGGTGGGCATACGCAAAAGTACTATTTACTCAAAAGTTATGTTTAGGCAAAAGCTCTGTGCCGTACCGGAAGTGTTTCCAAGTGTGCTCCGGAAGTTGTCAAAATGGCTGCCCAGCCCTGCGGGTCGATCTGAAAAAAAAATCTTGTGTTCTCTAATCGCGTGACAGCGAGCTGTGGAGGAAGAATTACAACGCCAGTATATTGTAGTGAAATTGTGAATAATACAGATATTACATGGTGGAATCAGATATTACTTGTATAACCGAATAATTTTGTGATACACAGAAGGAAATTAGTAAGAAAATGAAGAAGTGGAAGTAGGAAAATGTAGAAGGAAATACCGCGGCAAAGTAGGCTTGAAACCATAAGTCTGAATAATTTTTATGGTGTCTGTAATTTAACAGAACCAAAAAATAGTGAAGTTTTATTAAGCTCTCTGCGATAACGAGTAGTCTATATCCCCCTCCCCCAAAATTATTACATCATACATGGATGTTACAATAACGGAAGAATGTAGGCCGATCCAGAAATACTTATGCAAAATTTAGTTCTAACAGTTTTGTTGGAAATATATGTTAATACATTTAAAAGGTGAATATTGTATTGTATTCTGGACTATATTTTCATTAATAAATTATAGTGTATCTCTATTTTTGTTCAACAAAATCAACCTATATTACCACTGTTCTAAAATACCAATGATTTTCATGCGGAAACTTCCAAATCCATTTGTGTTTTTGGAATGTTACCTAAATAAGTTTCAATTTAACAGAAATATTTGGTAAAATAGAAGATTCTGAGGATCTGAATATTTTAGGTGAGTTAATATGACGGCTTATTATTATTATTATTATTTTACATTATATTGTAATCGAGATACTAAGAAATAGTACTTGATTCATATGAAGCAAAAGAAACAAGTCTCCAGTATTAGTTTTACCTTAAAATGTACACAAAACTGAAAAATAACTTTTAGATATATTTTTTTTTTCAAAACCTGATTCTTGAAATAAACGTTTTCACAATAGTTGCAACATAAAAAAACGTAAATGTAAATGTCAAATAGTAATATTGCATACAGGTTTCTGAGATGAAGTGTGCTTTAAAGATATGACCAGTATTTGACCCAAATGATGCTGTGAAAATGAAAGAAATATTGCTAAAGAATTTCTTAACATGTCAAAATGTAGATAAAGTTTCATTTATTTTCAAAATTAGTGTTCTATCTGATTTCATATGTTTTCTATGATTATAAAATTCTTGCTGAACTAGAAACTTAATGAGATTTTACTACAAAGAAATTTAATCACTTTTTGACTTTGAATAGAAACTTCATACCGATTGTATTAGAATGAAAGTTTTTAGCTTAAATATGTTCTAAGCAACCCCCACGATAAGTATCGCACTAAGAGAAGGATGCGTTACAAGATACAAAGGGAAGAGTACGGGAAAAGAAGGCAGGATGTCCATTAAAAAAATGAATTTGTACTTGCAATAAGTGTCAATACGCAATGACAGATGGCCACTACGAAACTGTCAATCTAAAAGCGCAAATAATCCAAAGTTACAACATCTTTTAGTTTTTAAATAATAATTTACAGCCATCTTCAATCCACTACTCGATGAGGTCTCTCCCGAAGGGAGGAATTGATCTACTGCTTCCGCGCTGACCAGACGTGTTGGGGCAGGAGAGCCGAAGCTCTCAACTAAGATCGCCACTGTCTTTTATTCACAGCAGTTCCGCAATTGCATCACGATGTTGGGTGGGCACCGTTCCAGACCCTCTCGCTTTGAAAAAAAAAAAAAAACTTGGCAGAGTCGGGAAACGAACCCGGGACCCTACGATCAGCAGTCAGCGACAGTAATCACTAGACCAACAAGGCGATCTTAGATTTTAAAAACATTGTAGTAAATTGGAAAGTTAGACTTTAAAATGCATCTTACGGGAAATCATTTTGTTTGGATACTCCCCGTTTTTTTTTCCTGTACTCCACAGTTGTTATGGCATTGTTTTCAGTATCTTGTGTAATCAATGAAATACTGTTCTTATGTGCATCACTCATCATTATTTTGTTTGACGATGTAATGTTAATTTGCTTCAAACGTGAAAGATTTCTTTTCAAATATTATTTATGTATCCTTTTGTAAAACTGTAGAAAAAGAAAAAGAAGATAGAAAATGACGAATGGAAGAAATTAAATGAAATGGCTCAAGAGCGTATTGGAAAGATTTTAGAGAAACTTCATCCTTTGTTGCGAACAGCAGCTAGACCTGGCGTTCTAAGTGTTCCTGATCCGAGGGTTAGGTAAGAGTATTATTTTACAATCAAATATTATTATATTAAGATATAATTTAAAATCGCGTTTAAATTCTCTTTAATGAAGTATAAGTTTCCTTTCCTTTTAGACATGGCTACGAAGGTTAAGCATAATTAATGTAGTTTTAGTATTATGAATGTCATGTAAATTATATTGTTTATCTGACGGCCATTTTGTTGAACTTATCGTTAGTTACTTCAGGGGTATATAAACTTTACAGCATGGGAAGCCACAACCTATTGAAGCCATACAACCTTTCTCTCTGCCTGTTGAAGAGGGATCTAGAATACAAAAAAAAAAAAAAAAAAAAAAAATGAATCTGACCTCCGATCTAGAAATTAGAAAAGTCTTATGTAATTCATTGAGAGCCAGTTGCTCAAAACATTGGATTTACATTTACTATACGAATCCTGCGCTAATCTAGGAGTAATAAGGAAATGATATGAAATCCCAACTCTCTCTTTTTCTGACATCGAGGCCTAGTGTGAGTCCTACCGAAAGAAGAATCCATGGTATGTTAGCATTACTTCATCCCTATTTCGGCACGGAGTGACGCCGCGAACCTATTACGCAATGAATTACAAGTTAATAGTATTAATGAATATTCATCTGAGTTGAATTTATTGGATGTTGGAAGGTATTCATCCAGAGCTTAGTTAGTAGCTACCATCCCGTCATTTGCCTGGTATAACAGGAAAAATCCCGGAGAAACCTCAGTCAAGGCAAGTGGCCGCTGGGTTCATAAATGATTGTGGGGACTGAACCCTTCGCTGCGGCTAATTAATTGGTGTTGCAACAATAAAAATCTTTTGATCAGTGTTGCGAATCATTGTATATTTTTCTTACACACACACACACAAACGCGCGCATATGTGGGCGTAAACTATCATCTGTTATTATTATTATTATTGCAGATGGCAGGAAAATGCGGGACTATGAGACTTCGGCATATATAATTATTTTACTTATGGCTCATACACTAACTTGGAGATTATGCTAGCTCGGGGTTAATGGTTTGAGCAGCTGAGTCTAACCAAAATTTGCATTTGAGAGTGGAACCACTGGCGTAAATAACGGGTCCGCAGGGCCCGCAATGCGGGGCCTTCAGTTAAAGAAGGCCTCCTTACGAAACATAGTTTCGAAGTTCAGTAACTTTGCGGGGGTCATTCTGGTTTGTTGCGGGGAGGTCCACACGCCCTTAGCTACTCTACTGGGTGTAACTATAATTTTTCTAAGTTACTAAGGAGAACACTCTTTTCTCATCTTCAGTACGTGTGTGACTCATTTACTCAGGGGTGTAACGAAAATGATATGGGACTACCTACAAAAAACTGGAACCCTCTAACAAAACATACTTGTATCAATAACTAAGTATATTGTAGCAGGTAAAAGTGTATCTTTAATGCATTAAAATTTCAATATTATATGAACTATGGGAATTGCTTTAAGGTTACTAAAGAAATTAATCATTTATAGATTTTATAAAAACAAACTAATATATAAGTTAAAGAAATTGAAGTTCAGTATCAATAAACATAGACTTTTATCTGTGGTTAGTGTCTTTCTAGTACTTAGAAAACTGTACTTAGGCCTACATAGCACTCTTATGAGACTGAACCATTCTATGTGTTTTCCAGGATGCAAAAGCATTAATGATTTAATTGATATCAATGAATCTTTCCTTTTACATCCATTATTGGGAAGTTTGAGTTCATTTAGGTTTTCTTGGGTATTTCTTGGTTGGTAAATTTTAACTTGGAAAATGAGCGCTTGACGAAGAATCAGTAACAGCAGGAGTTAGAAAGAGTTAAAAGCTGCTCATAAGGCCGAAATGCTATATTTTGTCCACAGGCTTACGGCATATGAACTTCGTAGAAGCCATATCCATTGAAATAACTTCAGACGCGATCGGAGAACTTCGTTTTTGTTCATGTTTTCCTCCTACAAAACTGTCGCTTGCTTCCCCAGAACCTGGGTGAGTTGTGAAGAGCCAGCATGAAATAAAACACTATAACGTTGCCGCATCTACGCTCGGCAGTTTGAACTTACTGTGACAGACTGTAACTGCATTCTCGTTGTTGCTTGGAAGAGACATGGAAGAGAACATTATGGGTTCTGAAAGACCAATACGTAGTTTACAAATTACTTATGATTTTTTTTTTTTTTTTTTGGCTCATCTTGCCTGAAACTTCGCAACAATGCTCCAAGAATAAGACACTCAGGGCCAATCCTAAACGCTTTCTTTCCTTCCTTTTGTTGAGAAACTAATGGAGTCAAGTGAAAGAACCTTCGGAAGGACACTAGTTAGGAGGCATTTTGGACGCTGTACACTTTACGAATACAGCGACATCTTTGAAAAGTATGAATAATTAAAAACGCTTATTTCAGTTTGTGGGGATGTAAAGGGAGAGTGTAAGTAGAGCCATGCGCGGTTTCTATCGAATTTTTACCGACATTTTTTTTATAAAGTTTGGAGTATTCTCGAGAATATGCGGGGTGACACCCCCCACAAGGTTGGCAGAATCAGCGGTAGATCGTTGTATTCGCATTCTGGAGGTTCTAGGTTCGTTACCAGCGACCGTCCATCTTGACATATGGTTCAGGGGAGAAGAGGAAGAAAGCGAATCCGATTAATTGATAGAAGGATTCTGAGACAGAAAAAAGGCACCAGAGGAATTGAACTGAGAGGAGTTAGATCGTCTCGAAGGGTCTGCCGATTTCGGCTTGTTTTGAAAGTCGCTAATATCGGATCGGCAATGGGTAGGCAGGCGGGTTCAAACCTCATGGACCGAGCGGCAAGCTCAGTGATGGAAGGTTGGGTTAGCATTCGGGAGGTCGCGAGTTCAATCCCAGTGGTCTACCGTTTTAACTGAGAGTTTTCAGTTTTTTTCCGCAGTCACACGAAGCAAATGCCGGGATCGTACCTTCAACTTAGACTCTGGCCAACACCTACCCGCATCCTTTCCGCTCCCCTGACCTAGCCTGAGCCTTAGATGCCTGAAACTCGTAAATAAAGTTCAAGTTCAAACCTCACGGGCGACCATCCTGACAGAGATTTTCTAGGGTTCCCTGCTTTACTAAGCGAATGCCGGAATGGTACTTAGGTAAGATCTTGACCATATCCTGGTCCGATTCAAAGTGCGTAAAGAAATTATACTTCAATTCAACAAGAGGCAATTCAACGCGATCTTTTTTTTAAAAAAAAAAATAATAACAGTACATCAGATCATTTTTTGTACTACTTTTCTATCTTTTGCACAAGAGGAAAACAGAATGGAGCACCAGATACTGCGTATACTAAGAATAGTGCTTTAACTTAAAACTTCTTTTGATTTTGCAACGATCCTCTTTCACAACGCAAAAAGTTACTTACCTAAAATAAATTCCTTCTCCTGTAAATTTTCTTGTTTTAAAATAATTGTTACTGCAAATAACAACTGTATCACATGTCATGCATCTTACTGAACGATGTTGTGAAGGATGCATGGGATGTATCCTTCGCCAAAGGAGGCAAAAAGGAACACAAGGAAAGGAGAAGAGCTAATATGGACAGTCCTTAAGATGGTCGAGCTTCCGGTAGGAAAGGAAATAGGAGATGAAGGATGCGGTTAGGATTTGCTCTCACACTTCCACCGCTTAAATCCCATCTGCTAGTTGCCCCATCATGGAATCGATGACCCAAAAATTTGTCCCTCTCATTGGCCGCCCTGTCGCAGTTATTTTTAGTTCTTCAAGGTCACACGCCATAAACTTTTGGACAAGTTTTTTATAGCAGCTACAATTGAACTCTCTATTTTGATGAGAATCAACGCGAGCACCTAAAAGCTCCGGTCCCACCTACTTTGTAGGCCTTGCAGACCCTAACGTTATGCCCCTGTACCTATTGAATGGTTTAAAACTTTCAGCACCTGTACTGTAAACCTGACGGTATATTTTTAACTTGTGGGAGTATGCACGAAGGGACAGGGTTAAAAGAGTTCCTAAATCTTCTCGTACACTAAAAGAAGGAAGTTCGAACGGGGCAGAGATTTTTCTCTAATCGTGCTTTAGTACCGTACTAAACTTATACGAGGAGCATTCAAATTTGGCCTGAACTTCTGTTTTTAGTCAGATGTTTATTTGCAATACAGCTGATTTTACTTGTGTTATTTTTTTAAGTACTCTTCGTAGTGGTCAGTACATTTTTTCCAGCTCTCTGGAAGCTTACAGATCCCACTTTTGTAGTATTATTTACTCTGTTCTTTGAAGTTTAAACCATTTCAGTACGACGTTGATCATTTCAACTCACAGTTGACTTCGGTGTGGTGATGGGAGAGGTCGACTCTTTCTGCGTTCCCGCGAGTTTAATGGGAAACTACTAATTCTGCGAGTGCTAAAGTTTTTTGTCAGTGTTTAAGTGATTTTTTGTGTTTTCTCGATATGCAAAGGATTTTTCGTGAGACTCTATTGATATACATTCGCTAGGATTTAAACCACCCTCAATTCTTATTCACGAGGCGATATTTAACTATTTTCAACTTAGTGCAGATCAGTTGATCGCAATAGAACATTCATTTTATAATAACTTATTATATGTAAAATGTAGTTCTAAGTTAATTCTCGAACTGGTGCGAGATAATGCTTTAGTATATTTCACTATAGTGAAAATGGACAACATTTTGAGCTCCCAGTAGACGTTGATCGTAGTGCTCAAATCCCACCCCTCATCAGCTCGGTACCCGAAGAATTGACAGTCAACAAATTCGACATACCTTTCAGAAATTCGGATTAATCTCACAAATAATTCCTCTACAATTTTCATCTAGTCATATATATAAAATCTTTTCAGGAAGACAATTAATAGTATGCAATAAGATATATTCTAAACTTCCTGAATATTATACTTTATGTGGTTTCCCTATTCAAATCATAACACGATATTCCCCGGAACCAGCAAATAACGACAGAGAACAAGAACCTCCTACGATTGAAGAAACCTCCTCTGTATATTCTAACGACGTGGGTAATGCCAAACCCCCACCATATCAATTTGCTCCTCCTACGTCCAGTTCTGATCATTTATCGAAGAATTTCCACAATTAACGTCTACATTTGATCATAGCAGTAGTGATCATCGCAAACCTAATAAACTTGATAACACCGCAACAGAAACAACAGCACACTAAAAGCTATCAGCTGAGCAACTCAGTAGAGGTGATTTGACTCAGCCAAAGCAAAGAAACCAGTTACAGAATTTTGTCAGTGAATGTAGTGACAGGAAATTACCAGAGATTTCGCGACCTCAGCAAATGCCTGAAACTGGCTTACATATTGAGTTAGGCCAGAGCTTTCTACAGTAGAAGGCCAGAGGGCACTATGCGGCAACGCAGCGTAATGCGAAGCCTGCCGGCTGATACAGTACGCCGTCTGTTGTGTTAACTATGACCGGGAATTCATGAATGGGTTCTAATAAATCGCACGCAAACTGTTGGGTTTAAAACATTTTGTGAAATATGTTTGTTGCATGTGATTTCAGATTCATCTTCTTCGTACGAGGAGGATGATAAAATATTTTTAGAATACTTAAATTCGAGGCGCATCCCAACAATTTGGAGACGTCCAAACTATTTTGAAAAATTGGAATGATGTTGATTTCTTTATAAAGGTCAGACTTACTAAAGAGACCCTGAAAGAAATAGTTACTCAAATTGATGACATCTTGGAAACACCTACTAACAGTCACACTTTTCATGCGATTTACTATTTTCTGTCGTAATTACTACGTATATTTTGTCGTGGGAGCTGCTCCATTGTAGTCTCTTGACGACCATTAAACACTCCTTTTCATATCTGATGCAATCTAAGTTCAATTAACGTAGCATACTGAATCTGAAGATAGAAAATGTAAAAAAAAAGTGATAAAGTTGAGTATAGGAACCGTGAAGTTATGACAATAGAGCAGTCTCACTGGATTTCCATCTATTTTGTAACATTCGGGGTACGATACTTCGATTTATTAACTGGAACAAGGCGAGTACGAGAAGGTTCTAGATCTCTGGTCCGCCTACGTATTTTTAAAGCTACTAACTCAAATCTTTACAGATGTGTTTGTTACCTTATTTAGACATTATTTGCACAACATTGACATCTTTTATCACGCTACGTAGGTAAAAAGAACCTTTCTTAAACATTTCATTGGTGATTTCGTCTATAAATGGAGATCAGCTAAAATTTGGAATATACAGAACGTCCACAGTTAGCCCTTTCTGGTGGAGTTTACGAGACGTACTTCAAGAGGTACTTTAATAGGAAAGTTCCTTGTAGACTATATAATTAAGTGTTAATTTCTCGGCTAATAATAGTCTAATATTTCTTACATAAAGGACATGCAAATTTATTAGGCCCCTTGTACAAAGCGTATGTTATTTGTTACTCCTATGAATGCTCCTCGTAAATTTACAGACATACGCCTCGTAAAATTAAAGGTTCCTACGTTAAGTAGGAGATTTAATTGCTCATAGCTCTACATATCAAACTTTACAAACAAAATATATCCAAAAACATATTTCTACATCAGAAAGAATATTATTAGTTACTTTTGTGTGTTTCTAATGGTGTAATTATCTATATTTGCGAATTTTTTGTAGTGTGAATGTGTGTGTTAGAATCCTATAATAACTCGATTGTCTTAGTTTGTAGTTTAGTTCACTTTTATTTTCGCTTTCTTTTTTATCATTAGTTTACAGATTTATTATTATTGTGTGTTTCTTTTATTGAAACTTTTAATTACACTGTATTGATGGTTGAGTGTAAGAAAAAGCCGTGATGGCCTTAACTTTGCCATGTAAAACGAAATAAATAAATAAAAAGAAAAGATAGGGCTAACATATGGTCGTCTTTCATAGTTCATCTTATTACAAATATCAAAGATGATTTATACCTTTTTTAATATATTACGTACCTCCAATTGATCCTCGTAAGTCTCCAACATCATTCGACCAACATTTAAAAAACAAAAATATCAGCGATAATTTGAACGTACTTCCTACAAAGTTATTTAAATACACGCCATGATACCCGGGCAGTCAGCCGTCTGGGCAATGTTGCCAATTTTCAATACTCCGACCTTCTACTGTAGAAAGACTCTGGTTAGGCGGAATTTTTAGTGGACAAAAAGAGCAGTATCCATGTGAAAGTGTTCCAGAGCAATTTATGGAAGAAAGTGTTAAGAAAAGAATTAGTGAGGAGGAAACCACTTTTTTTTATATACACTCATTACCCAGTGCTAAGAAATCGAAGGTCACAGATACTGAAGCAGACAAGTTACAAGTATTTCCTGAAGGTGTAGGTTAAGTATATAATTCACATAAGGATAACATAGGTACGTGACTTTTTTCTAAGCTTTTTCGTAGGTATTGGATGGAGACTCATTATTAGTGCGCCAATTGCATTACATAATTTTCAACATGAAGTGCGACGATTTTGTGTTACGTGTCATCTTTAGTATGACATTGTCTATTATATCGATGTCTGGGTTATATTCACCTAAAAAAAACAATATTCTTACAGAATGATATTCAAACTTGCAGTGTACATGTAGTCCTTTTCAGTAGGTCAATAGAGTACCGCTGCAATTATATAATTACAGTATACGCAGAAACAACATGAGTCAATTAGAAATCTCAGTGGCGGTTCGTAATGACCTAGTGATCGAAGAGGAATATCACTACAGATCCGGAATGATTAGTTATGTTAAATGTATACTTTATAAGTTCAAATTTACAAAGCGATTCTCAATCTTCAGCTCTTTGCAATAACTTTATGTACAATTAAGTTTAGTGTGTTACAATCATTAACTAATAAACAGTATATTATTGGTTCAGACAATAATTCTGTTTACCATATAACGGATGCTACTCATGCATCCAATTATAGTTATGCTTTGTATGAGTTAATATCTATTTTTCATTTAGTTGATTATTGGCATTATCTAAACGGAGACGAGTATGTTCCAACGTATTTTTACAATATAGGTAGTAGCCGTCTTGATATTATCTTTGTGTCTGAGAATATGGCGCAGACCTTGCAAAGAACAACTGTTAATAAACTAGCGGTATCAGATCACTCAGCTCTTAACATAAAGCTCAACTACCAAATGCCTGTGCATATGGCCACTTCCTTGGCATGGAAAATGAACATTAGTATATTAAAGGACCCGGAGTACATTGAAATTATTAATGAGATCTTTGTAACTGCATCACCTAATCGAAATCATAATATTCCTTAAAAAACGGCTCACGTATGTTACTAAAACTTATACTTGCGAAAAGGCGAGGGATCGTAAAATCCAAATACATAATTATTACCGCATCTTGGATGAATAGTTTAAGCAATTTCCCAATCAGCCATGAACTATTATTAAAGTTCGTCAAATTCAGGCACTATTATGTCGATTGATGACTGAGACTGATTACGGCAAAATAATTCGTAGTAAATTAAAATAAATTGGTGTGCTTGAAAATCCGAAGACTTGTCATGTATTAGCTGAAAAACGTAATGCAGAAAATAAATATATCAACAGTTATACTACTGAAAATAATGTTACTTACACGGCAAAAGATATATATTCACAAATACATAAATATTATCGCAATCTATATGTAAATCGGGGCAAGTATTGATTGTTATTGTATTATTGATTGTTAGTCCACATAATCAATTACAGGATCAACATAGACAGATGTTAGAAGGTGTTATAACTAATAAAGAAGTCGAAGACACTTTATTCTCTTTAAATAAAACAGCTTCTGGGGCCCTGAAACTTTGGATGATAAAATGGTCGGTACTTTGGATGATAAAATTTAAACACTATATTATCCCTATCTTTTCTCAATTGTATAATGAATTATGGAACACTCAACATGATTTTCTCACTTTTGCTGAATCGCTAGGTATACTTATAAATAAACCCAAATCTGTATCTAGAGATATTTCTAAATATCGTTTAATTTCCTTATATAATTGCGCGTTCAAGATTATGATGAAAATTATTGAGACACAGTTGTCTCAAATCATACCGCTGGTCTCACACCCTCTTCAGGGAGGGGGGATACCAGAAACTAAAACTATACAAAATATTGTTATGCAAATTCGAGAAATTATTTGGCTTAATCAATTTGATAAAAGAGTACAGTAGCGTTAATGGCCTTAGATATGTCGCCCGATTTTGATGGCGTAAATTTAACATATTTGCAGTTAGTAATGCAGAATTTACTCTTTCTCCTTAATTTCATACATTTTCTTATGAGAATATTAAACGGTCGTATTATGAAATTACAAATAAACAAAAGAATTATGCCTGGTATTCGTCTTGAACGTGGAATTTCGCAATATTGTTCTACGAGTTCCTTTCTTTATGCCACTTGTCTTAGCATACTTACAAATGCTTTATCTAAAAAAAAAAGTTCAAGGGATTTTTTTATATGCAGGCCACATTTCAATTGTCCAATTATGTTAATGATTATGTAATGGTGGTTAATTCAACGTCAGAAATAAATGATGTCATCACTTTATTTCACCAATTTCATAGCTTAATACCAATAAAACCAAATTAATGGTTTTACAAAAATGTCAAGAATATCAATATCATACTATGTATAATAATACTACGGATAGTCGTAGAATACTTGGAGTGACGTGGCATAGGACTATTATGGAAACTATCAACACAGATCAAAATTATGTGGTAATATTGTGCATGACTTATACAAATATCAAAATTGTTTTTCGTTTATCTCATCTAGAGTCTTGTTTGTAAATTGTTACATAATTAGCAAGTGTTCATTTATCATGAAATTCTTTCCACTGCTTTCAAAGCATATTGCATAACTGAATAAGTTTATAGGCTGCTTTATTTGGAAAGATTCCATTTTGAGAACAAAAAGGACCAACTTATAGTTATTCTAATGGTGATTTACGGTTAAAAACATAGAAAATACACGGACGCGCTATGTTATTACATCGAACTATAACTTCAGTTTGTGAGCATACTCAGGAGATTGCTTGCCAGGCAATACTACAGGTTATGATTAGAATTGAATTGCATACTCCTATTAATACTGCACCATGGAGGAAAATGATATCGTACTTTACGTCTCCGCTATTAGAAATGGCTTATTGTTACGTAGGAAACATAAATGTGGAAGATATGTCTGTCAAACAATTATGCCATATGTTATTTTATTTTTTTAAGCGAATGAAAAGAATACCAGTACTCATCGAACATGTTGTAAATGTAATCAAATAGATACTCTAGAACATCGTTTAGTCAGTTGTGTGCATAAGGACACGATCTGGAAAGCGTTCCAAAATATTGTGAAACGTATTTGTCACATACAAAGTGATAATGTGATAATAGAACATATATTGTAATGGGAAGTGGATAATTAGGTTAGTATGTCAACACAACCATAATAAAAACAATCCACGAGTGGCAAGAATTATGTAATGCTGCATAATCAATCTGTGAAGCAGACGACACCAACACCAAGCGGTGAAGCTTGGAAACATTGGAAACACGCCTACCAAACTGGGCTATAAAAGGCCTGTCAAGAGCCTAAGAAGTATCACTTACTCGCTTCGAATAGTGGTCACCTCTCCCTCTATGACTTGGACTGGAGTCGGTATACCTCATCCTTGCTAACTTGGACTGGAGTTAGTATCCATGATCTAAACTCTTTCCACTCCAAAATCCTAAGTTGCTACAAAGGAGGTGAACCACAAGTAAAGTCAATACAAGAGTCCATGTACGGGGCACTCTTTTTAGTATCTGTAAAGTCATTGTACGTTATGTAGTTAATGGAACTTTTATAATAAAACTTGGTGTCGGTTAAAACGTTAACAAGTGTGTTGCTCTATTATTTATCATATAACCACAATAATAATCGATCTTAGCTCAAACGGACTCTACCTGATTTTATCGTATATTTAAACGACTGTGCTACCACGTCATATACGATCCTTCAACGACAAAAGAACAAACTAAATCATTACGATATTATCTATAGACTCGAATTTAAATATTATCCGCCAACCAGGCGTAAATTTATTAATTGGTTATCAATCCAAACTCTACATACGTTACTAAAGGAAAGAGATATTGATACGCCAACTCTTTATATCAATCAGATATTATTAAGATAAACGCAAATGGATCAAACATATTGTTAAAAACATGCTCATTTCATTCAGGAAGTATATTAATATTGTAATAATAATGGATGGTTTTATATTCGATGTTTGCAAGAATTCCTGTTACTTGTTAGTTTTCGTTATTATTCTTTAAGTTTTTCTTTTGTTTTCTCAATTATTTTTGTAATTTGTAATAAGTTCCTGATGAGATACGCGAATAAACGTAAAAAGAAAACTTCTTTCCTTCCAAAAAATCCTTTAATTGGCCAAACAGATGGTATTCACACGGAGAGATATCAGGGCTGTACGAAGGTTGCGGTACAATGTCCCATCCCATATTTCCATGGTCACCTTAGCTGTATGGGGCCTGGTGTTGCCTTGAAGAAAGTATACTTCATTGTTGAGGAGTTCTGGTCTCCTACGGAACTCAGATCACTTACACCACTCCTCCTATTGTCCACTATGAGCTGATTTACCCGCACGATCATTACCGCCCATGCCTTGTGCGGTTCTCTGTCGGTGCTTTGTCTGCCCTTCTTGTACTCCATTCAAACACGGATAAACGGGACTCACCAAACTGTGCTTGATGTCTCTGGTGAATTTCACTGCCACTCAAACCTTCCTTGCAGAGAAATTTGATAACTATTCTCTGCTGGACGGAAAAAAGAAACACATTCATTCGCCATTTCTCCTTTTGCAATGTAGGGGTTGTCATGGCAACGAGACAAGAGACGTTCTGGTAGTATGAAATACCAATGTTGCCTATTGCACACCACACTGATAATAGGTATAATTTTGAAAATAAATTTAATACAAACAAAACTGAAGGTGTTAATGCTTCCTTTGTTCACCATTTAAATGGGTTCAGCTTCGCACTAAAACACAATGGAACAAAATTCTCTGCTTCACTCCAACTTCCTGTGTCTAGGCTAAATTAATTAATCCTTTAGGCAGGAAAATTATTTCATTTTCTCAATATTTCTTGTTTCCATGGCATGTCACCAGCAATGCTTTTGTAATTTATCAAGTAAATAATTTTCTAAACACTTTTACAAACGCTCGTTATTTATTATTATTAGGGAATTATCTGAAGTGGAGAAACAGTTGAAATCTCTGAAGTTCTACGATGAAAAAGAAGTGAAAAAACAACTGAAATCAAACATGAAGAAACTTCAGCCAGTAAAAAAGGAGGATGAAGAAGGTTACCCTCCAATAGGAAAAATTGTGCCGGTAATTCATGTTCAATAGAGCTAATACTCTCTCATCAATTTTTTCATCTTTCTTTCTCTCTCTCTCTCTCGAAATAATTAATTTTTAGATACTGGTAATTTAATTGTTATTAAATTCTTCAATATTTAGTATAACAAACGTACAATGTTATAGGAAATGTTTGTAAATGAGCTTTGTTTCTACGGTCAGTGGTTTTTTTTTACACTTTGCATATATACGTAGCTGGTTACGCCCAAATTTCATACCTAACGAACTTTCATTATAATTTGATAAGTTTCAATCCATTCTGAAATTATTTTTTGTAATCCTCTTGTATTTTTTCTGTAATTCATGAGTAGACATTTTTAGTTCAATTTCTCGCCTGACTTTTGTTGTTATTCTAGTAGGTTTCAATTTCTTTGTGTTATACTCTTTAGTTCAGGGGAGATTACAGGATTTTGGACAGGGGAAGGCGTATGTCTGAGGAATAGACCACGGACCATCTCGATATTTCCCCAGTAAATGTAATTTTTAAGTATACATTTATCATATTTCCCATAATATTATCATATTGCTAGGTTTTATCATGGAATATGAAACCGGTGGCACCAAAATTGTATATTACTACATAAATTAGTTTTGTCTGGAAACATATCGAAGCTTCGTCTGAATTAAATTGTTGAAATAATGTTAAAAAAATATTTTTCCTTGAGTAGGGGGCACGCGCCACCCGCACTCCCTCTGTGAATCCGTAACAGTCTTGTGATAATCGTGTCCTGATCTGATACTATTTGTTTTTGTGGGCATAACACTATAGTCTCAAGTTTTTAAAATGTTTAAAAATAAATTAAGAATGTCTAGTTCAGTTATTATATGACCAACCAATATACTCATATGAAATATATTTTAAGATATAAATGAAGACCTTTGCAATTAGAAGGAATGCTGGTTCGTCCAAAACTAAATTTTCTAGTGTTTTCCTTTTTGCTCTACGTGGATTTCCACATTGAAGTTCAGCTATCTGATAAACAGGATGTGCATTTTTCTTCTTTCTTGTGATTTATAATGGCTGAGCTAGATTTCTTTATTCTTCCAAATATTTCAAAAACTTAATACGACAATATTATGGAAAGTAACATAAATAATAGGCAAGCGCAAGCTGTAAGATAGATCGGATAACACAAATTGAAATGTATGGTAATAACAATAAATTTCATGCCAGAATTCTAAGTTATTAAATAATAGAGATATAGAAAATGGTCCTCAAAGCTAATTTTCAGGTGGTGTTTTCTAACGTCTAGTACGTTGTTAGCAATTTGTAATTTTATTCCCGTTTCTTACTTAAAATATTCCTAGAGAAATATATGATTTTGTATATTGCATTATGTGGATGAGTATGCAGAAACTGAGTCTAAATTGAAGATTTTATAAGACTACTTAACATCCTGTGCTATGTTCCTAATTTAGCCTGGGAATATATTTTAATAATTTTGCGAAAATTCAGTTTAAACTTTAACATATCTATTAGCAAAATTGCAGGTTTCTATAGGTTATTACTGATAATATTTATAGGAATTTGGGAAACATAATTCAAGAATGCATTTTATAATCGTCATTTACAAATGTCTTATTTCTATACAGTAATCTACGATAACATTTATAACACAATACCTTCTTATAGAAAGTAAACTACAATTAAATTTAGAAACCCATTACTGGAAAACATAGATGTTAGAATATGTTAGATTAAAGACATGTTAGATAAAGATAATAACTACTAAAATCGTTCTTATTAGATTAATATGAATTACATTTTGCCTAAGTAATTAATAACGATAATTACATAAAATATTCACGTGTAATCTTAGGGTCCTTTTAAAAACTATGATGAAGTATTGGAGAAGAAAACTCGACCACTTAAGCCTTCATTACGAACGTCGTCTGAGTATAAATTACCTGTTGAATCTAAGCGACCAGAAGATCCTACGAAAAACGTCTCCAATATTCCGTAAGTAAAGAATAGTATACTATGTTAACAAAATAGACAATAGTAAACGGAAATATTATTTAGTAAATTCGTTGAGAAAAAGTTTCAAATTATTGGTTTATTGCTCTTTAAATGACAGATTTCAGTTTAGTGCTATTTTAATGCTCAGGTGTTCTATATCTTTAGCATTTATGATACGTACCATAATACCTTGGGCTCTATTGTGTTGAATAGTCGCGGTAGCCTCTATTTACTAACTTTTGATAGATAGCAGTAAATGAGGCATGGAGTCAAGTCAATTCATGTGATTTTCTTGTATGAGTTTCTGCATCAAAAGCAAACAGGTATATTCATACAATATATGGTGCTAAATAGCAAGCAAACCTTGGTTTGTAAAAATCAAATCAGGTGTTAGAAGTCTCCAAAACAGGATCACTACTATACATCCTTTAATCCTGTGGATGTTTGAAGAATATATGTGAATCGGATCCATGACAGACGACGTTACTCGTCAACATTGCTTAGGCTTAGGAACATTATCATTCACTTCTTGATTACTCTTGGCTTAGATTTTTTTTAATAACGTACATTTCTCCAATGTCCTCAGTTCCAACTTTAACTAGCAATTCTCAGTTTCCCTGGTATTAAAACATAATCTGTAAAAATGAACCCGACGGAGAATTAGGCAGTAGTCGAATCGGCAAATATTAACTAGAGGGGGATGGCATGGCTGGAACTCAGATTTAATGCTAGCTGTTGTTTGTCTTACCACAAACGCTACTCAAAACAGACGATAATGTAAAAGTTACGCATTGTGTATGAATTTGAATTTCAAGTCTACACTTGAAGTACCACACAAGCTTTAACTGATATTGGACATTAATAAATTTATTAATGACATAAGTTATATTTGAATCATCATTTGCAAAAGAGGTGATATGTGACAATTTTTTTAAAAAATGACACTTTTGAGGCATTCAACTCGTATAGATATATAAGCAATGCAAAAGGGAGATATGTGACGCTGTTTCTTATGAGTAAAAAAAAAAGTTACAGATTTCGTGAAAGATGCAGCACACGTCACCTTTTTGCACAGTTCGTAGAATGGCACCCATGGAGTCACGTTGTTGTTTGCTGATCCTGACAAAAAAAAAATCGCTGCGAGCTTAAAGAAAACATGTGGGACACTACTCGCAGTCTAGCTTCAATGTCATGTTGCATTTTGACAAAAGTGCATACGAGAACCATATTGCACTAAGAAATCACTTTTAATGCTAATAGAAAGAGCAATTTATGTATCATGTAGGTATAAACAAATAAATCCTCTGATGAGATATGCATGTTTCTTTAAGATTATTTTAACGGGTACAACGCTGAAGGTACTGAAAATATAATCTTTAGTGGTGGACAAAACAGGATTAACGTTTTGTTGTAAAAGTTACTGACCCTAACTAACTAAACTAGACTATTACTGAATACTTGCCGATCCGTGGACATTCATTTTTGCTCTGTGACAGGGACTTTGGCTAGGTTAAAGGACTAGTTAGACGAATGTACAGAATCTACACTGCAGAATACTATTGCGAATTAATGCTAGAATCATCAATTAGTGATTCAATTCTGTGGTATCAATTTTTAGGGAAGGAATACTAGTTTAGAAGCGAAATTGTCTATGGTAGACATATGGTAGAAATATTCTAGGAGATGAAATGATGTCCTTTGAAGTAAATTCAATCATCCATTTTGTGATGCCAATATGAAAGGGAAGGTTTATGCAAGCTTTTATATTGAATGCATTCTATCACACACGTTCGTATTGAAAGGTCGTGCAATAATCATTCGCCTGCCAACAGAAGAGGCTTACAAAACTAAACCCTACTTCACAAGACCTGAGAGTAAGTAACAACAAAGCGTACGCCACCCCGAATGTCTGATTTGTTGTATGCCTTGTCACGCAGTTACACAAAGATAAAATAGTTCTCATAAATATTCGCTAAAAATCAACGTAAGATTATTAGTTATTTTATGTAATGTTAATTTCTAAGAAGCAGATAAAAAATGTTTATTTGGGATGAATGTTGGTATTTGAAATCGTGAACTATATTGCCATTAAAAATAAGGTCTTCCTGACACATTGATCTCACTCCTTCCCTTTGACCCATTCTCACTGTCACCAGCAGAAGAAACTTGGCGTCCCAAGACAAGCAACGGTCACATTCCAGTCTCGTTGGAGGAGGACACATTCTTTTCTCTTTGTGTGAGTTCGACATGGGTAAAGTGCAAGAGAAGCGAGGAGGCAAAATTTCTTAATGTCTTCAGAGTTACTAACACGTGGCTTAAACACGTGCTGTATGGGGGGGGGGGGGACATTGCCTTTGCCTACAAAAGCCAACCCGGTTGCAGATAGGGCGGATGAATACGCTTTCTAGTCCTACGGTTGTTTATCTTTACTTTCAAGTCTCGTGAAATAGGGTTTAGAAATCCGATTGGAATGAAGAAAATGATTTATATTATTAAAATGCGTTTCATTGATAGATTTTTACAAGGATCTTTTATGGTGGCCTACAGCATCCACAGAAAGAAATCAAGAAATGGTAATTGATGAAAATAAATAGCGCACTAAACCAGTGTTCGAAATACAAAATAATTGTTATTACAATATTGTAAAGATGCAATAATTATTCATTTTCTTTCTATATTTTTCATTGTAGCTGCAAATAGATCATCATAGTTCATCGCTTGAATTATTTATGGTTGATTGTAATTGCGTTTTATTTGAATTGATTAATGTCCGTTAGTCACATGTAGCTCAGGCGGAATAAGGTAAGAGAAAGGTTCCGGGAAGAGTCCGCCAGGGGCCAAGTTGACAAAGAATATCATTCGGCAATTTGTTTGGTGTAACTGAGGAAAAAAACATAGAAAAACCTCAGCCAGGTTAGTTTGCCGCTGGTATCGATTATTCATTTATGCAGGCAAGACGTCTGCGTCCATTATAGCAATTACATACAATAGTACTATACGGGAAAAATGATAATTTGCAAAAAGGTGATATGTGCACAAAATTTAAGAGTCTTTGTGTGCGAAAGTGGAACCTAAATTCAATTTCAAATCTTCTGGTACCAGTGGCGTATTCTGGATTCACAGCTTGGACTACCACTAGCCAAAATAATAAGTAGAAAGAGGGTACGGAGGTCCCACACAGGGTCTCCCTTTCATGTTAATTAATGTTACTCGTGCAGATCAAAATATTTGTTCGCAAGCTTAGGCTGTGGTGGTAATCTAGAAAGTCCATAGGATACGCTTCTGAGTGGTACTATCCAAGATGTATTTAAGAATGAAATATGTTTCTTTTTTTTACATTTACATTTGTAAGAGATATTAAGTTTGTGTGTGTGTGTGTTACCTGTAAAATTTTGTTGTTGTCATGTATCACCTTTTTGCGTATGACGATTCATTTCTAACTCTGATGATTTATTTCGTTTCACCCAACTAGCGATGGTTAATGTTCTTTCCTTAAACTAAGGAGATGGCATCCCACCGCACCCTCCCTTAATTCTGCCACTGTAATTAGGTGAAAACAGGAGCTAAAAAATCCATTTCTGAGAGACAGGACGAGTAATACAGCTTATATGTAAATCAATGGATAGAACATATCAAGACGACTGGGGTAATCAAAACCGTTAAGCGAATGCCAGGATGGAACCTTGAAATAAGGCCACGGCCGCCAACTTGTTATTCCTTCTCCTCAGACCGTGTCTAATGATATCTTGTAGCTTTAAGATATGTAACAGTAGTACAAATATGAAGATTTTAAAAATACATGCTAAATTATTAATTTATAAATATTTAATATTATTATTTTGCTTCCAGATTCCGACACCGCACTCGCCTACCAGAGAAAAAGTCAAAGAACGACGTGAAATTGTTACTGGAACGTGGCAAATATGAGCTACCTAACAATCCTAAGTATGGCCGTAAATATTTTCGCGAAGTCGACCCAAGCAAACACAAATCCCAGCATGACTTTCGGAGAATCTTTCCTTCGACCCAGTATTATGATAATCCAGAACCATATGGATAAATGTACTTTTTTATACTTCATCATTTTACCAGTACTATTAATCTTATGAAATTCCCATTAAATATTAAAAAAATTGAAATTTTACTTGAATAAATTATTTACGATGAGTAACTAATGCTTTGTTGTAGTTCTACTTTGTACTGTTGTGTTTAGCTGAGATTGTGCTACATTAATTACTTCATAAATCTGAATTATAAAATCAAAGCAAGGTTCTTGTAATGCTCTACTAACGTAAGTATCTAACAGTGTTATGAAGGAAAATATCCGCTCATAACTATATTACAGTGTAATAAAAGTTTTTAGAATTAAGTATTGTATATTAATTATATTTGATTTTGTATCTGTATATTTGAGTATATGTGTGTGTGTCTGTATGAGGTTCTGAGAGAAATCCTTGCGCAAGGAAGTATTATATATCAATAGGTAATTATATGTTTTTTGGTTGTAATTGTGATATGAATTGTATATAATTTTGTGGATGCATTTTTTTCGTACTTTTCAGCAACTACAACTGGGGGAAGATGAGAAGCGCGCTCTTGCTATTATTCCTCGCTTGCCTTCTTCTCCAGACAACGAGGTCCTTTTTTTTTTTTTTTTGAGCACTTTGAAATGATTGGCTCTCGGAAATCCGCGCGAGTCTTCTGAATAGGATCCGTTGGAGTAGGTTTATATTTAAACGAGGAGGGGCTCTATTGTACTCTCTCTTTTCAAGCTCCAGCGTCATAGAATGAACAGTGCAAAGAAACGCGGCTGGAAGTAGTCAGTCTAACAACATACGTGCATTCAGTATCTTTTTCTAAGTGAATTTTCAAGAACTAGTTAAAATACTTCGTCATCCTCGCAGATACAGGAGACAGAATGGATACTAGTACGTAGCAGAAATTACCGGTAATCAGAAAGTTCAATTAAGTAGAAACTGATTCACAATAGACTTATTCTTTTATTTCAAGGAAGTAAAAATGAAGTTTCAATTAGAAGTAGAATCCTATTTATTAAGCTAAGCTATTCACTTCAGCATTAACTTTTGGTCTTCTAAATGACTCAGTCCAATTAGTCAGGCGGGATCTCGATTAAAATTATTATACAAAGATTAGAGCGTCCAGCGCTAGACATGATCAGCACGGAAGTTCAATTACGAGATGAATCACGGTATAGTTCATTTAAATAAGGACAAGGCCGCCGGTAAGTATAGCATAGACTACCTAGTTAAATGTAGCTTCAGATAACAATTGACTAACAAATCCTACATACCTATAGAAGTCAAGCAGCAATAATAGTACAGCTCGAAAAACGCATCAGGACAGTTAATTGTATTCTTTTTTCAAAGTGTATTTTTTTCCCAAAAAAAGAGACTAATATGGTATTTAATAGAATCATTCTGTATCATGAACAGACATAAGAGCATAAACAGTAACGGTTTTCTGTATCCTGACCTGATAATCCCGATATTATAAGGTCGACACATACGGACATATAGACGTAGTGTGACGTAATTCATATTTTTTAAGATAGTGAATTCAACTATACTTATTAAGCAGATGAAACGAAGGTAATATTTCTTCTGCCTCATTTTTGTATGTTTTTCTCTCAAATTAATTATTCTTCTCGGGACATAATCATACAATTAGACATAATGAGCGATTCATTATTCTCGACTGTTGACGTATATATTTAAATCCAGCAGTAAGAAGGAGAGAGACAAAACAACAGTAAAGATCCAGTAGGTTAGAACAACAGTAGGTTAACATGCAGTCAACTGCAAATAATTTCAGTTAAGAGACCAGACGGGACCGTAACACGAAATAATGAAGAAATTATAAAACATATTTGAAAATTTCTACAGAGAATTGTACTATTCCGAAGAAGAGCTAGGAAATGAAGACTCAGAAGAAAATGATGTTGATGTCCCAGATGTAATGAAAGAAGAAGTGGATAAAGTAATTCGAGGGACGAAGAACGGAAAGTCGCCAGGAGAAGATGGACTCACAGCAGAGATGATTAAATGGGGAGGTGAAAACATGAAAGAGGAACTTGCGAAATTATTCTCGATGTGCCTGAGGAAGAGAGAAATACACAGAAGTTCGAATAATGCTGTTATCATTATGTTGTACAAGAAAGGGGACGAAGGGGAAAACTACAGACCAAATTAGTTTACTGTCAGTTATATATCAAATTTTAACCAGGGGAGGGAACAAGCCGGATTTCGTCGTGGATTTAGCACAATGGACCACATACAAACATTGAATGAAGTTATGGAAAGGACTAATGAATATGAACTTCCACTATGTTTGGGATTCATAGATTTCGAAAAAGCTTTCGATTCGATCTTCTTGGCAGTAGTACTTAAATTACTTGAACATCAAGGCATCGAAAGTGAATACATCACGTTACTGCGAAACATTTACTCGACTGCCACATCTGTCATTAGACTGCATCAAGAAAGTGAA